>KZ070133.1:180614-196163 GCA_002091845.1 Anopheles cracens
CAGCAGCCGGAGAAAGTTGCTGACGAAAAACGGCCAAATCTATACAGCACTGTGTAACCGCCGCGTACGCTTCACTTTCATCCGAGCTCCCGTAAAGCTCCCCAATAAATCTGCATCGTCCGGTTGCGGTTCTTGGATGCTTTCGTTTTCGTTCCCTGAACTTGGTTGGTCCACTTATGCTAACGAACCCACGGTCGCCCCCGCGTTCGCTCGTGACGGACGGACATCGACACAATCGACCGCTTTATGTACGCAGCAGGCAGCTTTCCGGAGGCTCTCCGTGGGCTCCAAAACGTGGGCTCTCCCCCTAGCAGGTCAAATCCGTGGGCTACCGGTGTTTATGGAAGAAGGAGGTGGACGCTGGTTTTGGTTTATTTTCCATTCGAAGCTCCCGTTTTTTATGTCCACTCTATGCTACCGAAGGCGTTGACCCAACGCTGCCGGTGGAGGCTGTGTGCCAAACTGTTTTTTTCTGTCTCGTTTTGTTCATTTTTATGGCATCGGAGAGAAATTTTCCATCAATCGATCGACCTACGATCGCGTTGTACGGTGATAGAAATGAAAGTGACATTCTGCGCGCAGGCGGATAGGTTTTAGTGTGCTATCATAAATGAAGATAAACACACACAAAGGAGCGTTTTGCGATTGATCCGTTTGCTCTCGATTTCACTGTGACGACGGGGTTACTTATGGTGGTTTGGCTGAGGTAACTGCCTGGCTTGGAGAATGCATTGGACCTGAAGTGGAATGCCGTGCGCAAATATATTGAATGGTTCGAGGAACCGATTCGAAAGAACTCACAAAGTGGAGCACCAAATTGCCATTTAGCTGATATGCAAATGCTAGGTCCGGTCAATCAGGCACCACACACACACACACACACACTCACAAGAATTTCCACACCCCCGGTTCTCCATCAGTATGTACAAACAAGACATGCTGTGTCCGGATCGGATCTCGATAGTGTTACACGGAACTGGAGCACGTCCGGGGAACGGCTCGATACGCATCCGGATCGGTAAGGTAGTCTCAGGCAAGGCTCCTACACGTCCGTTCGTAGTTTGCAGGCACTACTGCCCAACATGTATGCAAGCTTGAGATCATTAATTTGGCTGTCAGTTGTAGATCGAGCGATCGGGCAGCAACTGGATTCGTCCCACCTCGGTAGCAGCTGGATTGGGAGTGGGAGTGTTCGATTCTTGAAATCTTTCTTCTCCGAAACGGATGCAAAACGGATCTCTAGCCGCTCAGCGAACTTGCAGCATCCGAAAAAGGGAATGCATGCAAAGGACGGAAAGGGCCAATCGAAGTACACCGGGAACGTACACCAGCTGGGACTCATTAAAAGTGATATTTAACAAAAAGCAACGACCGTCACCCCGTGCACCGCACGTCAGTCTGTGATGTGATTTACGCGCGAGAACGCGCGGGAAAGTGGAGAAAGAGGAGATCCTCGCACACGAGCTCACACGCTCGAGCTCGAAATCTAGGCCAAACGCAATTTGCCAAATGAAAATGACAGCCGCGCCAGAAGCGCCTTAGAGAGCACAGCGTTCAACGGGGCTGAATGATGGTTCACGGGGGGGCCCATGAGCTGTCGGGCGGTCGGCAATCCAACGGCTGGAGGCCGCGTGAGGTGTCCGTCTCTGCGCAAATACGCTCATTGCGCGGTATACATTCAAACGATCGATGCCCGTTCGCGGACCCCGTTAATTACATTCCCATGTTTTCAATTCTTGTCTCCCGAGCGAGCGACTCCGCTGCGGCTTCCCAACGCTTCAATGGCAGATGGTAAGATTTAAAGCCCGCAAATGAACCACGCGTGTGTGTGTGTGTGCGCATGATCGATCGCGTACGATCGGAACAATTAGATGGCAGTTTAGCAAGACTTCCCCTGTGGGGCATTTGAGTTACGGTGGACTTTTTGGTTCGGTTTGTGACAGGTCAGTGTCAGTAGTGTGCAAAAGATACAGACAGAGCCGTACGATGCGTTCGGTGTCAATAAATCACACCTTCTGACAGAGTGAATAAATGTGTTTGCGGGGTGGTCCTACATTCCGCGTGCGTTGCTCATTGGAGGTCCATACAAAGTACTTTATGAATATATGCCAACACAAGCGCTTCTAAGTATCGGTTACAGATATTACCTACCCATGCCTTCCGAATCTATATCTAGTGTCAGTAACGCACGCGCTTCACTGAGTTCGTCCAAATGGATAGCTAGGGAAATTATAAACATTTCCGTTTCCTATGTAGCTCAGCAATTACAGCATGACCTCAGGCAAGCAATACACACTCGTTTCACCCATTTCAAACGAAAATCGCATTCAGGTAGCTGTTGTTGCTTATTTCACCATCCATTTACTCATATCGTTCCTCCGCCTCGTACCGTTCCGTGGTTGGAGTTCTCAGACCAAGAACCCAAGTTCCCGTAAGACCAATTTACGGCAAGTACAATCAATATCGCATCAAAGGGAAGCTCATTACGTTCTAGACTTTCGTTCGCTAAGTACACCGAAAACTACCGTGAAACTACCGGATCACGCTCCGAGATCGGAGGCTTGAGAAAATCAACTACATCCGCCATGGGGTATGGGGCGCTGCCTGTCCGTCGCGCAAAGAAAGTTCTCCGCCCCAAACAAGCATCCATCCAAAGATAAATAGAAAATGGACTACAAAAAAGGGAAAATTTCGGAGGGAGTTACTTGCAGTCGTTAAGTAGACGAGGCACGTCGAACGCGTTTCCTCTCCGGCTTTGTATCTCCCGTTTAATCTACGTTCAATTGTTTCTTGCAATCGAATCGTGGCGCTCGGTAGGGCTGTACAGGAATGCAAAAGATCTCCACAACCAGAGCACCAAAATCTGACTCCTAATCTCGTACCGTCCATCGATACGTACGGGAAGGGAACCCACTACAAATCTACACATTTACGGACCATAAAGCATTCGAATGCTTTCCACGGGAAAGATCGATTGGCCTTTCCACACGCTGTGACCTATAGCTGTAAAGTTTGCTCCCGGTGTGGTGAGAGTGTGTAGTAAGTAAACAAAAAACAAATGGCAAACAGCAAAGCACCGAGACGAAAGACATTGAGAGCGAAAACGAATCCGCAGGCTCTACCGCGAATTGGTTTCTCGCCCGGGATGAACTCGCCCCCTAGAGTTCGTTCCGATCCGCAGACTGATCCGTATCGCGTTGCTTTTGCTATCGGGATCCTGAAGTTTGCCAAAATACCTGGACGCTGTGCGAGCTCGTCTGCCAGCGCGAACCACTCCCCTACGGCAAGCATCGTGACCTAACCTCAAAGTTGCTGGCTGCGAAATGGAGAGAAACGAAAACAAAAACTGTGCGCACAAAGCTCGCACATTGTTTGTTCTGTGCAAAAGTTTACTTTTGGTCCAAGCGGTTAGAAAAAAACGTCCCCAGCGGTGAACTAGCGCAGGGATGTGACTTAAGGTCGTACCCGGAATCCGGGGTGATAGACGAGACTCAAATTGGGCACCATTTCGCGGCACTACTAACCCGATAAGTTTGGACGGCTATCGAAGCCAGGGCTCGGCGGGTGATGTCTGCCTCGCCTTCCCGTGTCAGGGTCAGGTCGTCGGACACCGTGCGGCGACAGTGTTTCTCCGGTCACGAATGAAAAGGGGTCAGATTTTATCAAATTTATCCCGAACTTCCCCAATCCATCGGTCCTAGATCGCAGTCTTCGCTCGGGATCATCGACACGAGCGGCTGAGCGGCTGAGTTCGAAGTGCTCCGTGCAGCCGGTGACAACCCAACCCTTTCCAAATACAGCTGACGACTCAACCATCCGGAAGAGGAAAGTGAAAGGAAACCGGGATCGAACGCGGGCGCGGATGTTGTTGATCTTGACCCGAAACACGCTGCTGTTGCTGTTTCCTGGACGTTAGGATGTAGCTCGTTAGAAGGTTGATGCAGGTTGTCAGATAAAACCGGAAACGTGATTTGGTTTCTCAGCCACTCCGTGACCACAGGCTCAGATATTAATACTTGCTACAGTGAGATGATCTGAACATCACTTCAACGAGGATCAATGTGGTTGCGGACATTAGTTTTCCAGTGGAAATATATCCACGGCTACATAAGTTCTCTAGCAACATAAAATAATAACCCCACGGACGAAACGTCTGGGCAGCAATTCAATTCCGAATCCGAAGAAATGATTTCATCAGCATCAGCATTGACGTGGGTTCATTAGTTTACGACTGCCTGCTATTGAACCCGGCTAAGGGCCTGGTCGAAAATGGTTCATTAATCAAACCGCTTAAAGCAACCGAGGCTCCAGCATTCATAAACTCACATTTGGACCACTTTCGACCACCGATGGAACGATACTGGAAGCCAACGGAGGCACTGTATGTGTATGGACAGAACAGGAGCAGACCCGAGTAACTCTGCATGAAATTGGAAACCACATGCACGGTGGTATCGCGCGCTATTGAGCGAAAGGCTTCACTATTTGCTACGTTAATAAGAACCCCTAATCAAGAGGGTCCTAGCAGGAGGAGCCCCCATAACGAGGAGGTCATATAGTTCGAGGCGTTCGCCGAGGGCGATTTGTTAATCAAATCCCAATTCAAATTGAATGCGGTACAGCTCAGAAGCGATCGGACTGTTTCAAATTGTGTTGGAGGTGTTGTGGAGCGATGTTGGATCTTGGATCATCAAGTCACACAAAGGAGGCATCCAATACCCCGGCGATCATGCCCATTCCACGCAAGCATGCATTAATAACGATTCTTGATATTATAATTTCGTTTCACATGCCACAAAACGTTTGCAGCATACCGACGCACCACTTAGTTTGACATGCTCGCATTGATGACCACAACCGTAACCGCCACGAATGTCTCGAGGCAACTGTGCAAGTCGTCGGAAACGAATCTAAATGCATTATATCATCGAACTAAAATGCGAACTTCAGCTGCGTAACCGCTGGGTCGAACTAGCGAACCCATTCGTTTTGTTTATGCTTTACCCACCAGCCCGACGGAACGCTGGCCTCGAAACGTCGAGCGATTTCTCGGATGCGGAAAATCGATCAAAACCATCGATTATCGTTCGGGCAAGCGCTTGGGAGTTGGCTGTAGCTGAAATATAATATTGAATTCGTTTCATTCGCTCATCATTTTGGTCCGGCGCGGAGCGTGGTGGAATGAGGCCACTTGCTTGCTAGCCCGTTTGCTCGCTGCTGTGGGTTCGCGTTTGTGTAATGGTTTGCCCCAGACGCTACCGCCAAAACTTCTTCTTCCGTCTAGGCATCCGCCCAGAGTGATGGGTGTTTCTGATGTTTTTTTTCTCTCTTTCCATTCGTCTTGGGATGCTCATTAGTGACGGTTTTCATATTGGGAGAAACGAAATAAAGCGGTTTGGAAAACCGATACAGGCGGTTCATTTTTTCCCAGCCTCGCTTGTTCTGGTGATTTTCGCGCCTTCCTTGCCGGATCGATGCCGGAATCAATCAGAGAATTGAAGGATATTTTTTCGGGGTTGTGTCATTACCGGGCACACCGAAAGGTGGAACAAACGGCGTAGGGTAGTGTTATATCGATCGAACCTCGCACACACGGAAGAGCTGTTTCTTTGGCTGCGATAATGATGAGTTTGCACCAAATAGCGAAATAGCTTCGATTATCTCATTATCATCTAATTTTAATTAAAATGCACATATTTGCGAACGGTAATCAGGGGTAATCTGTGCCAAGAATCTTTGTCTACTGCCAAACTTCATAACTCACTTCAAAAGTTAAGTTTTACTGTAATTAATTATTCTCAACGTTCCAAATCAACCGATTTTCACGCGGCACAAACCAAGCAATCGTTATCCCAGATTTAAAACAGATAACTTAACTTTGTAACATTGTTAAAAACGGTGAGGACAGCAAATTATTATGTACTATGAATACCTTTAAAATCTATTCTTCCATCTCCCAAAACATATATGTATTAGTGATACGGAAAAGCAGTTTTCGAACGGAATCTTTCTTACAAAACTCCAAATTTTCATTCGTAGAGAGAAAAAAATCTACCACAAGGAAGATCCACCGTGAAATTCAAACACATACCAACTGGAAAACTCTATGCTCCACATTTTACGCCTCTTAAGATCGCGCCAGTACCGAATGGCAGATATGCCAGCATTTCAGAAACGCTTTTCATACCCACACAGCCGTAACTATGGCGATTGCTCCATTTCGCAAATTCAAAGTCAAATGCAACCATCGGGTCGTTGCCGGTTTCTGCATATCGCAAGATCACCGAAGCTTAGGTTGAAATTTTCCGCGGCCGAGCCCCATCTCGCGAAGCGATCATAGTGCGCCCGCCCGCCACGATGAACAAAGCGTACACCGAAAGCTCGTATGAAAATCAGATTCACACACACCCGACCCCATAGAAAATTTCATCCGCCCACATCAGCCAAGAAATATGAATTTTCCTAGCCCGCTTTTTCGTCAGTGTTTCTCCACATACACACACACACACACCGAGGTTCAATTTGCCCAACTTATTTTTTCCTCCTCGGCTGCTGTTGCTGCTGCCTCGTTTCATTTACCCAAATCTCAATTTATGGCCTGACGTGAGTACAACTACTTTTCGTTCGCTTGCTTCCTTCCCAACAGACAGCGCAAATTGTTTGTGTAATAATTATATGCATCCTCCTTGTGGAGCGGCTATGTGGAGCAAATAACCTCACTTTTTTGTGCGGAGCCGAGCTTATTACTGGACGTCAGACTGGAAGCTGAATAAAGTAGAGATTGGTAGCATGATGGGATGCTCTCGAAAACCTGCGCACAATGCGCTAGCTATGGATGCCCCGCCGGAGCAGGAAGTAATCAGTCGTTTATTTTTTGGTTTTGTTTTAAAAATGCAAAAATAGACCGAACATGAGTGTATTTCGGAAGGTAAGCCAGCACTGGCGTAATGATTGAGATGGGTAAATCAACCTTCTGTTCATCCGATGTAGGTGGAAAATATGAAGATGTCTGTGCAAAAACCATTACTTCGAGCGGGCTTATCAGACTCTCCACTCGAAGAGAAACTACCCAAACCATAAACAAGTCCAGAAGATGAGAAGCTAAATCACCTCCAAGTCTTTTGCCATTAGCACCAATGTAGCCTACTTCATATCTCCCCACCAAAACAAGACACCCTCAATATCCGTCAAGTTTTGTTACAATTTAACATTTAAAAGAAAGTTTCTGCTCATGTAGACATTAGCGGCTTTGCCTGCATAATGTCTTCCTTTTAGGGGGTTTAGAGAAAATCTTTCCAAAACTCTCTGGGTCATAAGGGAAAAAACACATTATACCATCGGAACATGTCGTCAGGAACCAGTGGATTTGCATCTCCAAACAGCATTTCTTCTCTCTCTCCGAATGAAACACGAAAAGAAAACAGAACACCAAACAGAAAGCAGAAATGAAAGAACCCTTCCGCTGGTAAGTGTTTTGTCGTGTCCCGGCGTCCGGAAATTAACGCGTTCGATGGGTTTTGTGCGTCCCGGACTTTCGGGTGGAAGTCACACTCGGCCCTGACCGAGTGAGAAACACGCTATAAAACAGGCGTCCCTCCAATGCACCTGCCTCCAATGCTATTAACCCACGATGACACAGCGGCGGCCGATGCGTCCAACCGTTAAATTGATGGCCCACACGCTACTGACCCAGAGATGCGCCGCGGTCGGCTCGCTTATCGCGCACAAAGCCACATAGAACCCGGTTCTAACTCACCGATCGAGAAACGGGGTCGAGCTGGAGTCCGAACTCGACACGTAGCTGTGATAACCCTCCGACTGTGCGTAGGACGACTGCTTCTGGTGGTGGTACATCGCCGTCTGCTCGTAGTACGCCCGGCTGTACTCCTCCAGCCCGGCCTGCGTCAGAATGCTGTTCGGTGCGCCGCCGGGGACAATCGTCGGTGTTGGCGTCTGATTGCCGTTTCCGTTAACGGCGGTGGCGTTGGTCGACGGGCCGGTCCCGGACGTTGGGCTGCCGCCGTTTCGGTGGTGCTGCAGCTGCAGCAGGGCGGGATGCAGATTGGCGGCGTTGCCCCCGTTGCTGACCGGTGGGCCATTAGCACCGGCGGCCCCGTTGCCGCCAGCCCCGGGTGCACCGTTGTACCGTACCACGTCGTCCTGTAATGAAGCGTTTGGGGAAGATGGGAAGAACACACGTGTAAATAGCGCAACAGTAAATTCAATTAGAGTAAGTAGTGAAAATTGAGCGTGGGTAAGACTGGAGATGAGGTCTCAATAAGGGGTGTGCGTTCGATCGGTGCGTAGTTTTCTCGTTATTATTGCTCAGGTTAAGTGCGTTATTTAATTTGAGCTAAGTATGCAAAGACTACTTAGAACTAATGCCATTGCCGGACATGTAGAGCGTTGAAAGAATAAGACTAGCAGCACAGTTTTAACAGGCAATAGTACTTATGACAGCATTTATAAACAGAAAACACAAAGATGATCTCTTGCCATCTTTCTATCCAGTACTATAACCAACACACCTTGCACATTATTTCCATAAAAAGTTTGTTTCACGCGAATAGTTTGTGTCAGAAAATAGATTTGTATGTCCAAATTCATAATTTACTATAGGAACTCCATTTTTTCACAGAAAACATCAACCACAAGGCCTTACAAATCGTTTTTAAGTTCAGAATATGCTTAGATATGTGACAATATCTCTTCAACAATTTTGGACACCTGAAATTTGGAAACGGAGGAGATCTAGTTGGTCTTTTGAAACGAGCCTATCTTCAGTTATTGGTACATTTACTTGGAGCTCAATGTATGTACTTTGAAACACTACTGCTGTTCAAGCCTTATCGCCCATTAGAAATTCTTCGATTCATTTATTTGGATATACTTAAACGAACAGTGAGTTGAGCATCATTCATACAGTGTATGCGCGACTCCACGATCTATAGTTTGGCTCACAGCTCGATGACCTCTCGCTTCGATCTTCTATAAATTTCTCCCCTCACTTTCCACGGTTCCACTCTCATCTTCCAGATGCATCTCCGGCGCTCCGATCAGTGCTAATTTTCTCACGAGCCAACGACACGATCCCACCCCGAAGGAGGGAAAGCACTATCAGCCGAAGTCATTGGCAGGCAAAACGGCACACACACACAGACACACTTTCGTGAGGCGCCATCCCGGCTGCAGCTGCAGCGGGTCGTAAAACAAATTAACCACCCCGGCGAGCAGGAACATCGCCCCTCCGAGTTGACAGAATTGACTCATCTTGCCGGAAGGCGAGGAAGAAAACGTCCGCCCGCGTTGTAACGATAGAAAGTCCCACCACGCTGGGACACCGGTGGTGCTGCCCTGGTGCGAAATTTGTGCAAAAACGGCAAACAAATTATCTCATTACCACTCTATCGCGGGCACGACTCGCAATTATATCGCGGGTTGCTGCCGCTGTTGCTGCACAGCATCCTTTCGTCGTGATTTTCTCCGGCTCGGCAGCTCCACACGCTGCTGCACATTTCGTGCAGTCGGCCAGTCAGCGGAACGTTACCTTGCCCATCAATATTCCCACAGTTATTATTTTGTGTTATTTCTGCAGTTTTGTCTGCGACGTCGTCGTCTTCCAGCCATCGAAAAATTGTCGTCCACGCCGGCGCGTTGGCATGGGGTTCCGGAGAATGGAAATCTCTCTCGGGAACTGGAACCAACAGCTCGACTTGGCCGCTGAAGTGGCCACTACTTACGCTTTATCATAATGAACCGACATTATGTTTATTTATCTTTTACTTGGCGTATCTAGGCCATCCCATTGACAGGCAGAGAGGTTGGAGGGAAATTTAGTGGCGATTTTCCGGAGAAAAAGATGCCAACAGCCAGGCATCAATTTTGTATCCAGTTGCAGACAGTGTCATATCTTATCAAGTGTAAAATATTTAAACAATTGCAATCAGCCAATATCTTTATCTTGCCTGTTGCTAATGAAGGACATTTCTTGGAAATATTATGTGCATAATATCGCAAGATCGTTTAATAGTTTCTTGAAGAAAAAATTTCTTTTTTATCATTGCAATCTGCCAAAATGTTGATATCTTGATGATCTTGAAGCCTCCAAAATGAATGCGAAAGCACGATTTAAATTGGCTATATGTCGTATCCAATAACCTATTTGTGGTGCTCTTCCATCAATTTCTGTAAGTTATATCTTTGTAATCGTACTTTCCCCAAGCGAATTAGATCTGTCATCCATCAAACTATTTAATATCCAATAATTTTACTCCTAACTCTTTCATTTCACTACTTCACCACGGCCAATGCATCAAACTTCTTGAACACTTTATATCGCATATTATTTCAACACTTCACACCGCTCAAACACTCGGTAAATAAAGTTGACCGTTTCCAATAAATTTATCGATCCAACCACATAGGAGTGCTCTGGCGCACTGACAGGCAAACACATACACACGCACACATAGCTCCACACGAACAGAAGGACTCACGGACGTACCGTTGCCCTTTCGAATGCGCCACGGCCCACGGTTGTGTGAGCTCCAAGCACGGTAAAGGATGTCAATGCGCGACAGGCGACGACAGAGTACGACGCTCGTGAAACTTGAACTTGCGAAAGGAAACGGCACACGGCGAAGGCGGACCCACCGCCAACCCCTTCCGGTTTGCTGGTGTCCGCTTCCCGTGCGGTAAAAAATATTGCCAACACGTGGAACGCGATGCAGGGCGCGCGCGCGTGATGCTACCGCTGCGCAAACCCATGCAGCCCATACTTAACACGATATTCAAATTGTTTCGCCCGGCCGAACGAAACGGCCGTATCCTTTTGCGACGTCGCACGATCGCGTGAGATCGCGTGCAGGGACGCTGTTTGCTCTATCAGGAAGTTAATTAATCTCTCGCTTTATCTCGGAACGGTCTCGGCTGCCTTCGCGACCTGCGCACCTGGAGATGGGGCACGGTTCGCGAAGCTCAGGAATTTATCCCTCCGTGTGTGCCTACGCCTCTCCGCCATCTTCTCGTGACGAAAGTGAAGATCAATTTCAACCCAATCTGCCCGCTTCTCGGACCTCAGGCTCCACACAGGATCTTGTTACCTATTTGCAATTTTAATTGCAACTATCTATCGCGTTTTCATACGCCGAGGATGCGCAAGATACGCCCCCGGTGCATGATTTACATCTCGTGCGACTCTCGCCCGCGCGAGAGAAGATGTCAGAATTTTCTACACGTTGCTACCGGGCTTACGTGCGCACCGACGTCCGAACGGGGGACGATAACGATCACTCGGCCGGAGACGAATGCGGCCGCGGTACGGGATGGGTTCTAGAATTAATCGTACGAATCTTCCCACCAGCGGACATGTCCGCACGCTGCTACCGTTCGTACGGTAACGCTAAAACACAGAGAAACGCCCAGGAAGCGTATGTTTCGGGCTTCCGTGCACTGCGCTTGCCGGCTGAGTGTGGGTGGGTACCGTGCAGAAAATCAAAACTACAAGCGAAACATACAAGCGGGCAATAAATTTGCGTTCCTCCGCATGCATCCTCCTCCCGCTGGGGATCCAGAGATATTCGATTCGAAATTTTCATGTAGGCAAATAAATTGTTAACAACAATCGACATGATTCGATACATTCTTTATGCGCTTTCGGGGCCACTTCACCCGGGGCGCACTATGGATTAAATGTCAAGCAGTCACAAACGAAGCGTGGCAGCCGTGGCAGCGAAACAAGATCAGTTTTGTTTTGTTGTTTCGCTTCGGCACTGTCAAGATCACTTTCAAACTGTTCGGGCTTGTTTTGGTGTAAGATGGTCAAGATCCTTCGTCGTGATCGTGTGCCTGGTACATCTCACGCCCACTCGGAATCCCTCAGCGGCGGATTAAGGACAGTACCGGGATTACCTAACCACCGAGCGCCGAGGTGAATGTTGAACGAATGAGTTGATTTTGGAACACTGCAACAAGCAACATTTCATGAGTTTGGTATGCATACAAATTTCAATGTATTTTTAAATATTTATAAAAGTTGTCTTCCAAGAATAATCAGGGAAAATAAATAAGGCGAAAATAAAGCGTTCAATCAGCAACCCAAGAAGCATAAAACCTTAGATTCCGATTGAAGTCTAGACTTTGACTTGATCATGTTTTGAATACGTTTCATTAGTAATGACGATGTATAGAAACATCAACCAGAGCAATAGCCATATCATCAACTAAAATGATCACCACATTTCAATCTTAATCAGTGAAAACTCAGCCGTCAATTAAAACATCGTACGTTCGATCCATTTCCAGCCCGAAACAGTATACTGGACTGTCTCAAATCTGCCCCAATCGTCCTACATTCAATCAATCAAAAGGTGCTTACGTCAAAGAAATCTTTTCCACACTACTGCTCGTTCTCGGAACGTATGCATCTAATCACGCTATATCAAACATCTTCTCTGGACAACAAAATACGGGTAAGTTCAATTAACACTTGCCCGTCAGCTGATGGCAATTCTACAAAATCAGCATGAAAAAATCAAACAGTTAACGTTCCCCGTCCCGTACTCGCTCACGCATTGCTCTCAACCCTTGGCGACCGTCGTACAAAACACGTCGGACAATTTGAGCCAACCGGAGCCCACCGTGAAATGAGAAAGTACTTGTCCGCCCAGTAATCTCCGCCGATACGTTTCGATTAGCAAGAATCCTTCCCAGCCTCCTTCCTAGGCCGACCGCACCAGGAGATCGGCTGCGCAAATACGCCAGCAGCAAGCTGCAAACGTACCGAGCACACTGCACACTGCAGAAAACCGGTTGACCCAATCGATAGTTGATGCATCGATCATGGGTAATGCTTTTTTCTGTCCCGAGCCGTACACCCAACTCCTGACGGTGCCGCCGCGCATCGACGATGACGTCTGCTCGGGACGCGGGACATGATAAAAACGTTCACGGGCCAGACGTTTGCATTTCTAAACCTCACCCCTAGCAAACGCCGGGTCGAACATTTGTGCACAGACACACGACGGATCCATCAATAATCGACCAAACACACACGCGCGGCTTTGCGCATCGATCAGGTGAAATGTGCCTATGCTGCCTATGGCGTTTCTGGTTGAGCGGGCCGACGCGCCGTCTTCCCGGCAGAAGACACAGACACACCGGTTTTTTTTTGTTTTGTAAAATCGATGAACTTCAATTAGCCACGTGACAAGCCGGCGTTGGATTGGTTACGGTCGAAACAGTAAACTTGTGTCGTGTCGTACCGCGTGCCTTCCAAGGCACATGCCAGGAATAGGAAAACAGTTTGCCAGCTGTTTGATAGGTTGTTCAATTTGTACGACATGGACAGCGGGAAAGAAATCCGGTCCAACATCAGGATATAGCTTCTTGGTTCATATCTTCGTTGTTTCGTAAGATATTGAGATTTGGTTTAGTTTGGCTGCACTACGAAACCAAGGAGTTCTACGATCATTTTGGGTCATTCGATTCCAACGTCTGAAAAATCCAGCTTCCCGCTAATGTCCGAACGTATGCCACATCTCAGCCCCAGGTTCACCCTAATCCGATGAAAGGTTAATCTGGAGAACAACAAATGAGGGTGATACAGCTAAACGAGACACGCACGACTCGTGTATCTTGCATCTCTCTACGCCCCTGCTGCAACGCCTTCCTCCTCCGTCAGCGTCTTGCACTTCACGCGGGTATCCAAAAAACGCGTTCGCGCGCCCCCGGAACGAAAAGTGATGGAATTTTCGTGTACATGGCACTGTCGCACGGAGACATTTTTGTCAGTGTTGTACCCATTTTTTCTGCCTTTAGTGCCACGGAGCAGCAAAACCAAGAGCACGGTAATGACAACACAATAAAATTAACCTCTCGGACGTAAATTAAATTATGCAACGGTGCGCACACACGTCTGCGTGACTTTCCGGTCCCGCCACCACCAGCGGGTGCCACCACACCAAGATGGTTGCATTATTTCCATACGGTGCGCCATGTTGCTTTTTTTTTGCTTCTCGGCCGCCCCACAACGTGTCGATCGTGTGTTACGCTTGAGCAGAATTCGGATCGGAACTACGGGTGGGAGCTTGCTGTGAGGCTCAACTTTGCAGCTGCTGCTGATGGGACGGTGCACGGCGCAGATGGCGATCGATAAAATGCATTTCGAATCGGAGAACGAACCGAGCCGCGACCTTGACGGTCGGCTGCAGGTGGAGTGATTCGAAGAAAGACACACACTACATGTGCGCTATTTGCTACGCAATCCCACGCAACCGTGTAAGAAACAACCTTCCCTCGGGCGCAGGGTGGTCCGTCGGTTGGAAGCGAAAGCAGAACGGAGGAAGAGCCAAGCAGAAGAAAAAGAAAAAGGTCATCAACACTATCGCGTTAACGAGAGTGTATGTATAATTTATAGGACAGCTGTAACCGTGTACTACCTATATTTTATATTTTGAAACAACCAAAATAACCTCATCGACTGTCGGCGAACGGCGAAATAATAAATGTCCGAAACATAACCTCACACTTTCGCAACACATTCCAAAGCTGGCAAGAAGAAAATAATTGATTCTCTTGCAACGCATCCCGCCACATTGCTCTCTGACAGGTCTCATAACTTCGTTTGGAACCAATTGGATTGCTCCAATGATGTACCAGCAAGGTGTTCTCTCCACAAAACAATTTCAACTCGACTCCGGTAGTAAATATCTGTTCCAAGTAAAAGACTTCCGTCAGACGAAGAGCACCACACACGCACTCACACAAGTGGTTCATAATTCTATCCCTGTGCACCTCCCGCACGCCCGAAACCGAGCATCAACCTCGTTAGCGCATTTCGCCCCCGGGACTGGTTGAGTTATCGACGCCGCGCACCGGGCAAACCGTTTCAATAAAACCATATCCGGTGCTGTAACGCACGCTACATTGTACCCGGGAAGCCGGGTCCATATATAACGCCGCGATCACTTCAAGGCGTTCCCTTTTTCCCGATCATATTTTAGGCTAACAAATTGCAAGTCAAGTCAACGCGACGCGCGTGGTGGAAGGCGCTGAACGGTCAGAGAAACACGATGCTTCCTCGGGTGGTGGCTACCTTCGGTAGGGCTTCCCGCGTACCTTGCAGTGACGCCACGCCACGTGATCGAACACGCAAACAAGACTTCCGGTATCTCCGGTGCAGTTCGGTGTACGGCGGTGGTCGCATGATCGGACCAATTTCTTGACCAGAAATCGTGGAGGGAAACCTCGACACTACAGTGAGCTCACGAGAAGGAAGTAGCACGATGCAGTTTTGTTGCGTGAGAGTGCGGCAGCATTCCGACATCCTTCGTATCATGCCTTACTGCCATCAATCGATCGGTTTATGCAGGGAGTCAGTGCTGGGCTGGTAATACGTTACTGTCCACCAGTGATAAATATGACAAGCGAGATGGAAATGATGTCTCATTTGTTGGGATAGGGATGGAGTCCGAAAATTCCTGACGCAGAGTGCGGCGAGAGAAGGGGGTTCTCTAGCGTAGTTTGCGTGAAAAATTCTTGTATACTTTC
>KZ070133.1:205575-215857 GCA_002091845.1 Anopheles cracens
ATCACCGGTTTCCCGTTCCAGCGATCAATCGTCGGGAAAGCGGGTCCCATTTCCAGGGACCTGGGTTCGTTTCTTATGGCTCTTTCTTTTCTTTCACCGACAGCAGTTGTGCGGAATGTTTCTCGACTTTATTCGATTCGTTCAAGGTCATCGCGGAAGACGCGATCGCACCGCAACAGCACCGTTAAAGCGGGCAAGCAAATAAAGACGAACGATTGCAGCCCGCACCAAGCGACGAACCCCGCGCTTTTGGGGTGACGTTCATCACCGGTGGTGCGGTTTGCTCTCGTGCTGATCTCGTGCAGTAAGGCATGCTTCGTCCGCACTTCAACCGACGCGTTCAATACCGTTATGGCTGCTTATAAAGCACAAACAGACACACAAACACACACGCGCTTGGTGCATGCCGTCGCGGTGCCCTTCGCGGCACACATGCCTTCTTGCTACACATTTTCCAACGAAACGAAACACAGACACACGCGCGCACGCTCGATTGCCGTAATGACGTTTACGTTTGTCCGCGTAATGGAATGATTAAACCGCAGTTTAGGTACCGCATAATGGGGGCACCACTTAATAACGCACACCGCGGTGGCGCGTCGGGCAGGCAAATAAAATTAGCTAAATAATTCAAACCATTCGCGGCGCGGGCCTCGATGTCTCGGCTAGCGGCTGCCTGAGCTGTTGACCTCTAGGTTGAAAATTCCCGAGTGCCGCTGTATAAATTATGAGCCAAATTATGCTCCTGATCGCTGGACATGTTTAGCTCGCGGTAAACGCCTGCATTACCCGGCCGGACGGAAAATTGACAATTTCCATCAGCTGACAATTTAATAGCGAACCCGCGAAGATCGTATCGCGACGGCCGAAATCAATCGGCCGAAGCCATTGGGGGCCGCACTGAGTGTGATGTAATGGTCGCTTAAGCTGCGTTTTGGTTTTTTCTTCTTTCTATCGAAACGGAAAAGTGCCACCGAGTGGGAGATTCTTTTTTATCGACATTTGCAATCAATTTCGCGGTGGACTTAACAAAAAACCGGCAGGCCTTCAGGGAGCGTGTAAAGATGAGAAAAAAGACATAAATAAACCATGCCACCGGCGTGTTTTTTCGCGACATGAGTGCGCCTCTCTTCGCCCGAGAGGATCTCAATCGGCCGCAACAACGCGCACAATGGATCGCAATCATTTTGGGCCTTTTAATCGATTCTTGCAACACAGAAAAAGCCTCAGCTAAAGCAAAAGTAAATGCCATCTCCAAAGCGCACACTCTCTGCACCGACGAGCTCATCCATCTTCGCGGATTTAGCGGACTTTTCGCACTGATGTTTCCTTCCGAGACCGGAAATGGGGTGGAGAAAAACAAAGCTAACAAAACGAAGAAGGTTCCACACTTTCGAAGGCCGAATCGATCAACAATCTTCCTCCGGGCGCGCGCGCGATCACATCTACTAAAACCTAATTAGTGCAGCGTTTTTTTTTCGCTATTTTGCCCGCTTCTGCTTCTCTTCATGCTCTTTCCAATCGTTTATCTACTATTGCTTTAACCGGTGCATGGATCGATCGTTTGTTTTGCTTTCGTTGCATGAGAAATTTTACTCTCGACGGCCCGGCTCGCCGGAGGGAGAAAGAAGCGAAGCGGGCAGCAAAAAACAAAACCAAAACCGCCCCAGCTAATCGAAAAACAACAAGCGCTACTAATCGATCATAATTTAATTAATTCAACGAAAGTAAACTCCAATTTTATCCGCCCCTGGTTTTCGTGGCGTCTACACGCACCCCGTTAGGTGTTCGAAAAAGGTGCTGTCATTATTTTAATACGCGAAAATTAAGACATAAGAACTTACTATATTATAAATTAAGCTTAAAACGGAGCAAAGATCTAGTTGTAAGATGTTTATGCTATCCGAATCTGAAATGTGTTGCGGCAGACGTGATACTTGATTTGTTTGGAGCAGTTATACTAATTTCAACAGCTTCTAAAGTTGTTGCCGCAAACCAATTATTGCGTTTGAATCACATCCCAGATAGCATGATGTACAGAGTAATTTGTGATGCAGAGGCAAACATGAGAAGGCACAACTGGTGACTTCCAAAAGAAAAATGCATTCAGAGATATTTAACTCCTTATTGCCTTAGATTCATTTTCTTAATTATTTATTTAAATGACGCAACACATTTTGAGCTAATTCTTTAAAAAACATGAGAAGTGATGGTCGAAATGTCATAAGTTTCGAACAATTAAAGAGTTTGCACAATGTATAACAAATAACAATCCTAAAATTAGCAGGAAATATATTCAAGTACTTGATCCAATCGCATTAGTGGTTCTATTTTAAACAACTACTAAAACAGATGCCTAAAAAAACTCAAAATATAGTTTTCTAGTTAAAAATTTAAGAGTTGAAAGTTTTTTAGCTGTTTCTATCATTTTATAATATATTTTTTAACATTTTGAATTCAGGATTCTACTAAAAATGTGAAAACGCAATAAAAAAATGAAATTAAAAACAAATAATGCAAATAAGCAGAACTTATCCGCGCACCTTAAAGGTCGATTTTTTGCCCCCGGCATACCTTCGGTGCGTTATGATCCAATTACATTTTTGGTTTTTCATTCAAACAGCAACAGAAACATAAGCCTTCAGCCCCACGCAACAATAACTTCTTTCCCATCGGAAAAAAACATCGTCTCCGTACACGCAAACACTCAACCAAATCCAAACACGTCTCAACAAGCGTCACCGCATGCACCAACCGACAGGCGGACTTACGGACGATCGACCTCGTTTCCGTTCGAGTAAAACAGCCAAAACACAACTCAATTAGGACGCCACGCCGAAAACCGCCAAACAAACAAACAATTATCAGCGAGGGACAAGAAATTGACAGCGACAGTCGCGAGGGTGAGGAGAAACAAAATTAATCTACTGGAAACGCGACGACATTTCGACACTTCCCGCCGATAATAAGACGAAATGGTCCGACGTAATCCGGCCCGCGCGTACACAAACCGTTTAATGATCGCGACAACGGTCGGAGAGGATCATTATCAGGCCGCGCTCGCACGGGTTAACAATCTGTTAACGCTGTCGAGCGACGCGCGCGTGCCGATCAATATCGTCGGACAAGATCAGGGGTCTGACCGAGTGGCGGAGACATCCGTAGACCACTTTTCTTCCCATTTTCGCCGACCCAATGAATAACCCTCGGGCCGGGGAAGGAAGCTTGGGCAACGCGAAGCAAAGCCACCACAGAAGGTAATATCGTAATATTTTATGCACCAGATTTGAACTGCCTTCGGGCAGTTTTCGGAGGTTAGGATTTCCAATTTCATAGAGCAATAATCGTTCGCGCGCGGGCTGCCCGGGAAGTTTTGTTACACAAACTAACGCGTCTAACGATGAGACGACTCATAACTTGCGAGCTATCGGGGGAGATTAAATTTCATGTCCGTCGTACCCGGGCGTCGTCCCCGGCTAGGAAGTGGAACGTTCGTTCCAAGGAGCACATTTTACTATAATATACCATTTTCGGTACAAATATAGGTCCCGACACTGCCGCCGTGAAAGCGCCACGGTGGTTCCGACCGGTGGTTGGTAATAATTCAGCAGAAATTACGAGCCAGTCCTAGTCCCTGGTCGGCTGGATAACCTTTTTCCGTTCGAATTTCAAAGCCGAACGGAATGACAACCGCGCCTCCTAATCGCGTGTCGCATGCCAAACGACACCACGCCGAAGGCACGCCGTTACGTCGGTGGGGGCCCTCCCCCCGTTCTCTCACGTATGGGCGCTACGACATAATGAGACGACAGCGGCTCGCGTGGCCCTTTCGGAGCACAGTGGAGCACGTTGGAAACTTGAGTCCGCCCATCCAACGGCCCTGGGAGCCGTTGGAGGGATAGAGTGTTACGTAAGTGACACTTTCTCGACGGCGGGAAGGTTTCTACGTTTTGCGTGGGCAGGAGAAGGTTACCCGCGCGTCCACCCCATATGTCGCTGATTCGCGAGCCCACAGCTGGAGAGTTAGATCGCAATAGTGCGACCTGTCTGGTGGAAATCTGGGTTTGGTCCGGAGCGTGTGTGCTACTTCATGCTGGAGAGCAAGTAATTCGAGCAGTCTTTTTTTCAAAATCAGTTCCATTACAGGTTAGCCCACAGCGCTTGCGATGGTCTAAATTCAATTTTCGCAGCACGTAACACAGGTACAGTCCTCGATATGTCTCGACTCGGTGTGCACCACCGCTGACGTGCGAACTAGCTTTAGAGTAACCTTCTCCTAGAACCAACTCCACCAACTCCCAGGTTCTCCCAAACATCCAGCGACCCGACAAAATGTCACAACCAAGAATTGAGGCTATGCCTGCCGTCAGTACCGACTTGGCGTCTTGGCGGGTGGTTTTTCCAATTCCAAAAATAGCTTACCGGCGGCCACCGGTGTCTGTGTGCGAACGCGCACCATGTACGGCGACATTGATCGAGCTGCGGTTGGGTAGTATCCGCACGGAAAGAACGTCCAATTTGCACCGACGATGGGTCGCTCAGATGACTCCGCGGGCAGCTTGACGACGGACCCACTGATCCCGGGACGCAGATTAGAGATTGATCGAGCGATGCCTAAGTGTGCATGTGCGGCCGATTCGGATCTGCAGACTTGGTGACATTGCATCACACTGCAATCAAAGAATCGTGCATTGCGCGACACCTCACGCGTAGGACTCTCGGCCAACGTCCAGCGGACTCCATAGGGAGCAGACGGGTCAAAGATCGTGCGTGGTGTGTGGTAGTGAGGTGGCAATCAATTTGTACCTTTTGTCCCGCCATAATTGTGTCCAACGCAAAACCGGGTCCACTCAGCTGGTTTCCACCAAATGCCGCTAACAATACGTCTACTAAACATTCGATTTTATTGCACTCTCGATGCAGATTTATCATGTGAGTCATGCGCTCGCACACCACCAGAGAATGAATCACATGGTTTTTGTTGTTCCCTACTTCATGTTTCGTCTGCAAAATTGCGTTTTTATTGCGATCACTTTTCGCGACGCGGTATGTTTTGATTTGTGCGTGGCTTTAACGGTCAACCTCGATGATGGGACAATAGCAAAGGCGATGGTATAGTGGGTCACACCCAACAGGCAGGAATGATTGCTGATAAATTGATTTGCACCGTATAAGTGGGGCGTCATAAATTTTCTTTTCGTGTTTTTTTTTCCTCATTTCATTTGGCGGCAATCGTTTTGCGAATCGAAACAATTTTACTACCCATTCAAGTTTATGGCCCATGTTTTTAAATCACACGCGCGACGGGACAGGCGGGAGCCATATTGGACACGCTGGTGCGTAGGCTGGTTAGGTGCATATTATCGAAAAACCATTAGAAGCTACAGCATGTAGTCCGATATGGTCAGGTGTCGTAAATCAGACACACAAAGAAAGGTGATGGGTGTAGTTAGGTACGCTGTTCTCGGCATTATATCGACAAGTTATGGTATATCTTGAAATGATTACATCCACCAAACGTATATTTTTAAGTATGTTTTCCAAACTTTGCGGAATTTCAATACATAGAGCCTGACTGATTTGTCTGAGGTGGCTCCAAACATGTTGGCCTTTTTAATCCATGTGTTTGATCTGAGACGAGTGGAGCTATTGGATCTTTAAGAACTCCAAATCCATATGTATGTGCGTATGTTTTTTTTACAAGATCATCCTGGAATGCGAGCACATCGGTATATAGAGCATGTACTAAGACACAAAAACTGATAAGTCACATCAGATTAATGGTCTTCATTTAATTTCAGACCTGGATTCATGAATCAAATCTTGAAAATTTGTCCAAAGTAAAAATATAAATCCATGGAAATCTTTGAAATCTGATATCTAAACCAACACGGCTAGGCGAGTCAATTACTCACATTATAAGCCGACGTCTAATATACCGGCTTTGCTGTTCTCGACAGATGTCCGACCTTAATCCTTCAAGTCACCTTTAGTCTTATGACACGATAAACCTTCAATCGTTAATGCTCTCAAATTTGTCACCTTGATACCAAGCAATATTTCAGATAATTTGAGCAAATTACCCACAACAAAAAACTATCACTTCTAAAACAACCAAATTTGCACTCTAATCGAATCACAAATTACCTACCGTTTCTTAAGGGTCCGGCGTGAAATAAAACCCTCATCCGCAACATCGCCTTTACTTTTCCAATCAACAACTTAGTCCCCTCCGCAGAAGAAGCAAAAAAGATCGAAAAATAATGTCGCGTGTTGCTGCGCGCACAGTTCGTCTTGCGTTCGTCGGTTGAGAAACGCATTCAATTAACACTCCATCATTCCGATGATTGTACCGCGCCGGAGCCGGCGTGCATGCACGCGAATGTTTATGACTCCACGGTGGAGCGTATTTAACTCAATTTTCAGCCTCTCCAGCGCTCGCGCATGAAGTGGCAGCCCGCGAAGAGCGCGTTGCACCAGCGCGAAGTGGTGCGCGCGTGTGTTTACTTAATGCAAACAAATTACCCAAAAATCAGCCTATCCAACCTTCCGACCTTCCGTAAGTAGTCTTTCCCGGCGCTGGGATTGAATTTTGGATTGGAGTCATTCGCGAGAGCCAGCCTGCCTTTCCTGCCACAAAAGGGGGAGTTCTCTCGCGCGCAAAAGGTCAGTGCTTTCCCAACACACAGCCGGCGCGCAGTCCACAAAAATCACCTCACAAACGCATCAAACGCTTGAAACAAAAGGCAGACACTGGAATCGGTGCGAGTCGCGCTGGCTGCGATCGGTTTGCGAACCGTTTGCGAAAACAACAATCCTCTAAACGCATTATGGTCAAATATCAGCCCGGTGGAGTTGACGTCTGTGGCTGACATTTGTAAGAAAAAGGTACGTATTAATTTCTCACCCACGTTTGGTTGGTTGTTTTTTGTGAGTTTGTTCATCGAAATTGAACACGAATGAAAAACTGGATTTTTGAAAGGAAAAATTATGATGCAACTCTACTTGAAGTAATAAAATATGAAAAAATATAATAGTCAGCAAGACACAAATAAGGAACGTGCTAATGAACGCACCTGAATGCACACTGCACACGGCTGGTCAATCGCATCCAGTCGACCTTCAAGTACCTGCCGACCACGCAATGGTTCTTAATCTTCCTCTTGGGCGGCCTCAAGCCACGGATCGTCCAACCGCAGCGGAGAGCACGTTTTCCACAACACTGCCTCGACCAACCAACCAGGGTCGACGTGATCAAGACACGTTTTGTTACCAACGCCAGCTTTTTGCACGCACTTCCGCTGCGACGACGTGGAACGCCTTTCTTAGGGTGGGTTTTATTTAAATACACCGCCTGAATTCTATCTACCAGATCTCGATGCATTTAATGCAAACAACGCCACGCAATGGTTCCATCAAATTTTAACGAGTAAACCACCAGAATCAGTACCACGAAGGAGGTGCACACGATACAGCGAACACGATTCTATGATAATTTAAAAGAATAAAACAAAGCGTCGGCTGCGTCTACGTAACCGTTTACAAAACCCGCCTACTTAGGCATGCGAGATAACGAGATAGGCATTGCTTAATTTGGGTAAAGAAGAGAGACTTATGCGTGCTTGAAAGAAGGATGAGCACTACCTAAACACATGACATAACTTCATAGTCTTATCGACAAACTTCTGCTGTGTACGAATTAGCATTTTTTTCCTAGCACGATCCAACAACTTTCACCTGACTTGCGCAACTCGCACTACGTCATCTGCAAAGAACGATCAATAATCCAAAGCTTCCCGTGTGTATGTCCACTCTCGGAACAGGCTTTACGAATAACGAAACGGAAACAATTGTACAGCGAGTGAGAGAGAGGGGGAAAAAACTTGTCCCCAGCAGGCACAAAACTGTCACCTATCAGACGTTACGGTACTAAGACAACTAGTCTCAGTCCCCGTATCCGCTCGTGCGTTCTGTCATCTGTCATTTGATTGCCGCTGTCTCCCGTCTCGCTTTATCCCGCGTTTATACGCACGCGTTGAAGAGGTGTCTCCAGTTAATCGCTTGCAATAAGTCATGCCTGTGCATGCACCGTTCAGTGCAGCGACTCGCGAGATAAACGCTGCGTTTAGTGAGCAGTTGTTCTCCACCGGTTGCGCTGACAATCACATCCTCTTCCAGCCCGCTTCCGGGAGAACAGATGGAGGAGATTTATTTTATAAGACACCCGCGTGGCTTCATGCCCGGTACGGAAGGTGCAGAAGTTGTAGTCGTTCGACGTTCGGCGCGTTCCACCGCACATGTGACAAGGATTTCCGACTCCCTACTCCGACACCGACTCCCTTCGGATGTCCCTCGGACTACGGATGTCAGCGGACGTTGCTGTGAAAGAAAGTGGATCGTACGAGCATCTCTCATCCGGGCATGGCTTGAGCTTCAGGAGATATTGCGTGCGTACGCAAATACGTACGACTTAAGCTTCCTTTTCTCCGATCGTCAATCCCAGACAGGTTGGGTGAAGAGGTTTTAGTTTTCAATTTACAAAAAAAAAGAAAACTCTTTTTTGTACTCCCGTCTAGCACGATTTTTACACGTCAGCCCGCAAGACGTTGAAACGCGTGGAAAGCGCAGTGCTCCTATGGTAGAGCTTGCAGATGAAATAAAATATTGAGCAAGAAAAAAAAGCCCCTCGGGTGCACCCATGGTGCATCTATAGACGATACGTTTTTCACCGTGCATTTGACCCAGAGCAGCAGCAAGGGGAGATTATTTTTTCCAACGCACTAAACATGCGTTTTTTAATCCCACCCACTCCCAGACAGACTGGTCGTTCATTAAAATCACAGCTGGGCATGGAGCATACGTAATCAAGCGAGCGGGGTAAACATACACACGTACACGTTCCTGTGCGCCACCGTCCTCCTCGGGGATGTTCATCTTGGGAGCTGATGGACAGCCGGACAGCCTCCGTCGGACCACCCCCAACGAAAGCGGGAAAGCGGGCTAAGTGCGCAGAATTATTTCTTTACGCTTTGCATCTCGAGCAGTTCAATATCATTGGTTTTCCGTTTTGAAAGTTAATTTCAATGCCGGGGAAAATTAAATCCTCCGCTCGAATGATGGG
Source organism: Anopheles cracens (assembly GCA_002091845.1). Lineage (NCBI taxonomy): Eukaryota > Metazoa > Arthropoda > Insecta > Diptera > Culicidae > Anopheles > Anopheles cracens. The sequence continues at coordinate 214,697 of KZ070133.1, forward strand.
CCGTCTGAGCTACTTTAACACGTCAATTGGGTAAAGTGCATTAGGGAAGCAATTACGGTTAGGTGGGAGGTAGTAGCGGTGGTATGAACCTGCTGCCAGTCAGGATGACAGATAGATGCATTGTTATTAGAACCGTTCTGCTAATAGCGGTAACACATGCAACACATCAAGAATTTGCAAGATGGTGGAAGTTTATGTGAACTTTTCAAGTGAACATAACAATGAACAGCTGTCAAAATGGCCGTCAAGCAGAGTAAATGACTTATTTTGACAGCTGTCAAAAAATAGTTTTTGAAACGGCCCAAAGTGACATTTACGACTTCTGACGTCTGTCAACTCGTTAAAAGACACTAGATGGCATTACCAGGTCCCGATAAGCTGGCTTTTAGCAGTGGAAAATGACAAAAAATAATGCAGACTTTTCCTTCGCGCAGATAAATGTGTTAATTAGACGACGAAAAGCAGAAATAGCAGTGGAAAATGACAAAAAATAATGCAGACTTTTCCTTCGCGCAGATAAATGTGTTAATTAGACGACGAAAAGCAGAAAAGAGATGCATACAAACACATTTTCCCCTCGCCGCGCTAGTGAAGCTCGTGCAACCCACGAAAATAATGCCCAAAAACCGCCGCACCTGAATTATAATGCAACTTTCTCGAACTAACCGCCACCTCGGCCACTTGTGCGCTGGTCGGGAGGAGGCCCGACAAGCCGCGATCATCTTTATTTTAATTTTCAACTAACCCCGCGGGCGCGCGTTAACTACGATTTCTAATCGGTCTCTCTGTTGCGCGATTACGATGGGTTGTGCCGTTTGGCCCATCACAATGGAGTCCTCCCCCCAACCAGACGTCGTCGGCGTCGTATCGCACGCTTTATACTTGCCGAACTCGAACGTTGTGGGTTTGAGGTTAGAAACATACAAGGGGGAAAAAAAACTTTGGAATCGCACAATCACACACAACCCAGTTCGTGACTGACGCTTTCGGGGCGGATGAAATTCGCTGCCAGGTTCGTACCAGTTTTGGAAGTCGATAGGAAAGTTTTAACATATTTGGCTTCTTCATGCGGCACATTGGAGAACCCGATTTTGTAAAAAAAAAATCTATGATAAAATCTATACTTACTTATCGGACTTACGTACGATCTTGGCCTGCTTA
>KZ070133.1:230904-244358 GCA_002091845.1 Anopheles cracens
CACGACAAGGGCGACAAGAAAGCGAACGAGGACGGCACAGCTCGCAGTGGGCAAGACATAAAATATTGATCTTTGATGTTGTAGCTATTCATCCAGCGGCCGGCACATGCCCAACCGGCATACCGTCGTTGCCGCTCGTCCGCTCGTCGTCAGTCGCCGTGACAGAGTCCGCTTTCAATCCGTATCTTGTCTCCCTCTTCTCCGCATCGTCGTGCGCGTATTTATGATAGCTTGTAGTCATGTTTGCAGAGCTAGACAATGGCACTAGCACTAGAGTCGAGTCCAGCCGATGGACCCACCAACAAGAACAAATCTGAGCTATTCTTCTTGCTCGACCTCGGCCCACCGACTGAGGTGATCTCTTGGTGGAGTATTCTCCACATGGTTATTTCGGGCTCTTATGTTTAGTGTGTTCCATTTACTTGCTTTGGTTCGTTATCAAAACATGGCCTTGAAGATGACCCACCGTATGGCATAGACTCTTTGCTATTAGCATAGCATTAAGTATCATTATTGGCTTCCCGTAACTTCAGTACATTTAGTATAATTTTTTCCGTCCTACTTTGGATACACCCGATACACCAACTCACAGACTAGTTTATTGAATCGAAATAATTCGACCGAGTTGATTCTGATCCTCCAAGCCCAATGCTAGTTCGCTATCTCCCGCACCTGATTGAGCAATCGCATCGGGAGGAAGTCCAAAATTTCCTGCTAACCTATTTCGTGTCGTCGCCACCTCGGGCCAACGCCAACGAAATAATTGGATTAAAAACGTAATTCACCCCAACGTCCGGTTGCGATCCGGCCCGAAACGGCGGAAACGGCGCCGGGCGTGGGGTTTTATTTGCCTTCGGGATTGAAAATTATCGGAAGTGGCTCGTTTTCGTCTCGACGGCTGCTATTGTTTCTGGGATAAGGTTGATAGGTAATCGGGTCCGATGGAGATGATGGAGGCAGCGGCCAAGATATATTGGCTTGAGTGTTGGGGGGTGTCCGGCTAGTCTTCAGCTAGAGACTGATGCAATCGATACAACCCGACGCTGACCGCTACCGACGCAATCGACATCCACGTTCCTAGCTGTTACCGCAGCAGAGAGACCTCTCAGCACAGCTGGCCCCACCGGTGCATTAGGCAAGCGGAAGGAAGCTATATTCTGAGCTCCACCCAATCCTTCAGTGGCGCTGGAACCAACGCTGGCCTCACCCATGAAGTTGAAGCACGGCAACGAAACAAAAGTGGGTCCCGCAGTTGTTCCAACACCCCCTACCGAACCGAAACAAACAATACGTTCAATCTACAGTTAGCCGTCTCGCGCGTAATGATAGGGAAGGCACTGGACGCCGGCGAAAGGCTACATGGAGGTCACACCGGGAGAACCGCTTCGAACAGTCAGTCCCGAAAATCCTCGACAGAGGCAATACCCGGTCTCCAAACGCCCTAATAAGACCACACCGAAGCGTGAAACCGAGGGAGCCGAAGGAGTTCGACTACTTCTGGAGCAACAGTTCCCCTTTCTGTGCACAGACATACTACACATACAGACGGACCTGAGAAAACCTGACCTGCCTTCCCGTCAGACTCGTCAATCTTCGGACGTCCAGGAAGATCCAGATGATGCCAAGTGTTCGTTGTCCCGGTTGCATGAGTACGGCACATGCCCAACCGGCATACCGTCGTTGCCGCTCGTCCGCTCGTCGTCAGTCGCCGTGACAGAGTCCGCTTTCAATCCCACTCTTGTCTGCCTCTTCTCCGCATCGTCGTGCGCGTATTTATGATAGCTTGTAGTCATGTTTGCAAAACTAGACAATGGCACTAGCACTAGAGTCGAGTCCAGCCGATGGACCCACCAACAAGAACAAATCTGAGCTATTCTTCTTGCTCGTCAGCACCTTTGCGGCACACGTCGATGCGAGCTTCGATTGGGGTTTGCACGGAACGGACCCGAACCACCGCAAGGGAAGCGAAGATCGCCTCGCTGCGATACCGGTGCAAGAGCACCGGAAGCAGAGGGGCCAGCGGACGGTTTAATAGATTCATTTCAGGATCTCTCCGTGAAGCCGGCTTCACGCTCGGGCATCTCAGGATCCAATCGGATAAGGTTCGTGCAGCCCGGAGCATCTGGGAACGAATCGCAATCAAAAAACTTCTTCAAACATCGGCCGGGCTCTTCCTGTTTCAGCTGCCAGCCATTATCACCTTGCACGTGATCTACAGCAACGATCATGCCGTGTGCGTGTGCGTGTGAGAGAGTACATTTCTGATGGCAGCCGTATCGAAGCGAGATTTTACGCAACACGCTTCGATCATAACACTCAAACACACACCGCGAAGTAACATTCTATCCCAACCGTCCGTCAAGTCAGACGAATAGAGAACTGATCGAAGATTGCTCGGCTCGGTACGTTTGCGTGCCTCGAACGGAAATTTCTGCCCCGTCATTCCGAAAACCCCTGCCCTCGATACCATGCGCGTCCAGCGGCGAGGATGCAGTTCCATTAGAATCCGCTAGCAGAACGAAAAAGGAACGCTAGGAACCAGCGCAGCGTGAGTCAGCACGAAAGGAACAGCCTCGCTTCCTTATAATTTCGATAATAAAGTTTTTCTCACATTTCCTTCACGGATGCCAACCGGCAAGACCGTTGGAAATTGAAAGGATTGAGCCGTGAGAAACAAGGGATGCAGATGCAGAAGTGGCCGGCCGGCTCTTCCCTGCGGTACCCCTCGGCGAATTAGGCAATTAGTGCGAGCGTTTATTCGTATCCGTTTGTACGGGGAATTGATTAACGTTATGAATGCAATCGAATCGTCAGGAAAACTTCTTTTTGTTCCAAGGACTTTTGTGTGAGGTGTGTATAGTATATAAAAGTGTTATAACAATCGAAAAATTAAATCACGAGGTGATTTTATTAATGCAAAATAAAAAAGAAAAGGCTCGCTGTCTCTTGTTTGCCAAATCTAACGAAAAGGCACACTTGAAAGCTTCATCATCGAAAGACTGCAACACCGGCGACAGCGACGAACCCGATCGTACCAGGGAGGGAGCATACGGGAAGAAGACCGGCATAAGCACAGCGGAAGAACACGAGCAGGAGAGTTCATTGACTCACGCCGATTCACGTGAAGCAGCAGATAAGCTGTTGCGGTTGGCGGTTGTTAATCACTTCATTTACCATCATCCCATGGCATGGCGGCCAAGGTTTATCCGCCCTGTCCCGCGGGCAAACGGTCAGCGAAGCGTGATCCTCTGGACCTCTGGTAGTCAGCACCTTTGCGGCACACGTCGATGCGAGCTTCGATTGGGGTTTGCACGGAACGGACCCGAACCACCGCAAGGGAAGCGAAGATCGCCTCGCTGCGATACCGGTGCAAGAGCACCGGAAGCAGAGGGGCCAGCGGACGGTTTAATAGATTCATTTCAGTATGAAGGCGTCATAATAGCTATTTCCTTCTTTTTTTGAAATTTCTTTTCGTTGCATGTTTAGGCACTCTCCAAAAGTAGTTCGTACATGAAGTATTCTAAACTAAGGATTGGCAAACATAATTCCCGAATCCGTCCACTGTGTTTGGCCTCCGTCTTGGCGGCTGAAGCAAGGCGAGAGTTCCTAGTCCACCACACCAGCCACCGGTGTTCTTCATTTGCGCTCATTAGATGCTCCTCCTTCCCGGAGGAGCCCGAGAAGTTGCTCCTAACGCTTCAGAACGTTCCGTTTATGCCCTCCCTCGTACGGAAACCACACAGAGTGAAGCGTGCACAAAAACCTCGGCCCTAGTCGCGGTGGTAGTAGTAATGGTGGTTGGAAATAGAGATGAAATCCGACCGATATGCAAATGAGATTAAGATAAAGGTCAACCCTAGCAGCAGAGGGTGGTGGGATTCATGGCAGCTAAAAGGATCATGGCAGGTGGCAGTCAGTAACGAAGAAGAAAACGGGAGGTGATTCTTCTTCCCGACCCCGGCAGCGAGATGATGGAGCAGTTCTTTTTGCCTGCTTTTTTTGTTGTCTCTCTTCTTCTGATTGAGCTAGAGCGGGAGTTGGGAACTAGATCTCGATAGAAGCGATCGATAGGAACGAAGACGACGACGAAAGACTCCCCCAAGCGACCGAGGGAGTGATAGAGAATAGAGAATCCCACGGAACGAGAACGTTCTTTGCACGGGCGGATCGTACAGGTGCCGGTCGTTTCGCAAGCTCGCAAGCTACACACGTGTGCAGCTGCACATGTAGCCGGAGAATCTGATTTCAAACTCGCAGCACCGCTGAGTAAAGGCAGTCTAGCTGCGGGAACGTGAAGCAGCAGATAAGCTGTTGCGGTTGGCGGTTGTTAATCACTTCATTTACCATCATCCCATGGCATGGCGGCCAAGTTTTATCCGCCCTGTCCCGCGGGCAAACGGTCAGCGAAGCGTGATCCTCTGGACCTCTGGTAGTCAGCACCTTTGCGGCACACGTCGATGCGAGCTTCGATTGGGGTTTGCACGGAACGGACCCGAACCACCGCAAGGGAAGCGAAGATCGCCTCGCTGTGATACCGGTGCAAGAGCACCGGAAGCAGAGGGGCCAGCGGACGGTTTAATAGATTCATTTCAGGATCTCTCCGTGAAGCCGGCTTCACGCTCGGGCATCTCAGGATCCAATCGGATAAGGTTCGTGCAGCCCGGAGCATCTGGGAACGAATCGCAATCAAAAAACTTCTTCAAACATCGGCCGGGCTCTTCCTGTTTCAGCTGCCAGCCATTATCACCTTGCACGTGATCTACAGCAACGATCATGCCGTGTGCGTGTGCGTGTGAGAGAGTACATTTCTGATGGCAGCCGTATCGAAGCGAGATTTTACGCAACACGCTTCGATCATAACACTCAAACACACACCGCGAAGTAACATTCTATCCCAACCGTCCGTCAAGTCAGACGAATAGAGAACTGATCGAAGATTGCTCGGCTCGGTACGTTTGCGTGCCTCGAACGGAAATTTCTGCCCCGTCATTCCGAAAACCCCTGCCCTCGATACCATGCGCGTCCAGCGGCGAGGATGCAGTTCCATTAGAATCCGCTAGCAGAACGAAAAAGGAACGCTAGGAACCAGCGCAGCGTGAGTCAGCACGAAAGGAACAGCCTCGCTTCCTTATAATTTCGATAATAAAGTTAGGAGTTCGACTACTTCTGGAGCAACAGTTCCCCTTTCTGTGCACAGACATACTACACATACAGACGGACCTGAGAAAACCTGACCTGCCTTCCCGTCAGACTCGTCAATCTTCGGACGTCCAGGAAGATCCAGATGATGCCAAGTGTTCGTTGTCCCGGTTGCATGAGTACAGATCTGATAAGAAAAGCCTTTACGAGTATTTTTTTAGCAAGCGGAGCCCTCCGGCACACTGGACACTGGACGCGGCTTACATATAAGCTGGTATGAAGGCGTCATAATAGCTATTTCCTTCTTTTTTTGAAATTTCTTTTCGTTGCATGTTTAGGCACTCTCCAAAAGTAGCTCGTACATGAAGTATTCTAAACTAAGGATTGGCAAATATAATTCCCGAATCCGTCCACTGTGTTTGGCCTCCGTCTTGGCGGCTGAAGCGAGGCGAGAGTTCCTAGTCCACCACACCAGCCACCGCTGTTCTTCATTTGCGCTCATTAGATGCTCCTCCTTCCCGGAGGAGCCCGAGAAGTTGCTCCGAACGCTTCAGAACGTTCCGTTTATGCCCTCGCTCGTTCGGAAACCACACAGAGTGAAGCGTGCACAAGAAAGGATTGAGCCGTGAGAAACAAGGGATGCAGATGCAGAAGTGGCCGGCCGGCTCTTCCCTGCGGTACCCCTCGGCGAATTAGGCAATTAGTGCGAGCGTTTATTCGTATCCGTTTGTACGGGGAATTGATTAACGTTATGAATGCAATCGAATCGTCAGGAAAACTTCTTTTTGTTCCAAGGACTTTTGTGTGAGGTGTGTATAGTATATAAAAGTGTTATAACAATCGAAAAATTAAATCACGAGGTGATTTTATTAATGCAAAATAAAAAAGAAAAGGCTCGCTGTCTCTTGTTTGCCAAATCTAACGAAAAGGCACACTTGAAAGCTTCATCATCGAAAGACTGCAACACCGGCGACAGCGACGAACCCGATCGTACCAGGGAGGGAGCATACGGGAAGAAGACCGGCATAAGCACAGCGGAAGAACACGAGCAGGAGAGTTCATTGACTCACGCCGATTCGCAGCGTTTGCCGATTCCTCCTTCAGCAGCAGCAGCAGCGGCCGTTCTTCGGCCTGCACGAATTATTATCCCCTTCGCTGTGTTTTTTGCCATTTTGCTTCCTGCACCACGGCGGGGGGAGATTCGAGTTTTTGCTTTCGTCCAAGAGGGAGAAGAGGCTCGCCCCGGCATGCACAGCAGTAGAATGGCGGCTATGAAATGGCGAAAAGGAGAACGTTTACCTCATCTCTCCCGTGCTCCACGGCGTGGACACCAGTCGCCGCCATCAAAAAGGAACCAGATCTCCCGAGAGACGTCCTCCTCACTCACTCACTCACTTGGCGAGCTTCGTTTCGCTTCCCGGCCACTTTGGAGGGCAGCAAAAAAAACCCGAAACAGATGACCCCACAGATGACCGTAAATGGGACAGAAGCATTTCGGTGAATTTTTCGTTTTCCTCCCGGCCGGCTGCGAGGAATATAAAGTTTCGTAACAAAATATTTCCTTTCCGGGGGACGATGGGACCGAGTCACTTTGTTTCATCGCAAGCGCAGAATGGAGCGCGAAAAAACCTCTACTCGGAATGGGGCACAATCAGAGCAGAGAATAAGCACCCAACAACAGGGGGGAAAAAAACTCGTGGAAAAATGCCCGCCAAGTACGTGGGCGCTACGTGGTGCCCTGTCCGAAAATAGCACTCACCGGATCCTTCAAAACGATCGCGATAAGATTAGTGGAGCTATATTTACATCTTGCATTAAATATATGCGCCGAGCTGAAAGCATTCGTACGCGAGTGGCCCGATAGGCCCGATCGATTCTAACCCGATGCGTATCTAAATGCCGCTGTCTGTCGTGGCGGAATGTCGGCAACTCCCCGTAGCGGTTCAAGGTCAGCACTGATTGGAAGCTGAACGAAAAACGAATGCAGCGGCTCAGCGGACTGGATTGAGTGGGGTTCCGATGCTGGCGTCCGGAGATACAAAGCAACTTTGATGGATTGGACGGATACCTGAGACACGAGGTTCGAGCGCAGAACTACTTCTTTTCTATTTGTTGAACAGATCGAACACGATTTCGTTCTTTAGTTGTATGCAGTTTTAATTTAGTCACCTACCGAATGTAAATTCTCCTTTATCTTTTCATCTCTTGAAGTGTTTTTATGATCATATAAGTTTGGAATACCATGGAATACCAAATAGAGACACCAGTAATTACTTTACTATGTTACAATTTTTGCTATCCATTCTTCGTAAATTTTGTTTATTCATTACTAATTGTATTTGTTTCAAGTTTAGTCTTCTATTTTTCGTCTCTTTCATCTTCTAGTTTTTTATTTATATATCTATCTCTTTTTAATGTTTTCTTTTCATTTCTGGTATGTTTTCATAGATAGCTATTTGTTTCAACAGTGGTTCTAAACTTGTTTTCTTTTATTTAGTAACATTTATCAGTTTGAAGAAAGTCTCTCTATAGTTTCGTTTGTTAGTCTCTTTTCTCATTTTATTTGCTTATGTTTTTTTTCTTAGTTTTTTATATTTTAAATAATGTTGAAAACATCTGCTTCATGTGTTTTTGTCTTTTTCCCTATTTAAAATTGTTCTCTAGTTATAAATCAACCTTTAAGATATGTAAAAAACCCTCTTAACAAAATTAACTGTTCAATGTTCGCTTTTTAATCTTTTACAGTGTTGTTTTTCTCTCGGGATCCATAGGTTATTCCATTTTCATGTTTCTTTTTCGACTGATCAATTGTACCGTCAAGATGCACAAACAGTGTCTATCGTGTCCTTATCTTGCATTTCGCAACAAAATAGTGCGCGTACCCTACGCCATGCATTCATCGCGCACAAGCCAGACCAATAAACCGAAACAACCTCCTCACCAATCACCGCACCATATCCTATCTCAGATTCGCCCAGCTCGCAAATGTTCTTTCAATGTACCATCCGATCGGTATCTCTAGCTGCACCTTCGCACGGTTGCAACACACACTGTGGTAAGGCACCATCATAGCTGAGAGATCACATGGACTAGGGTAGATTTCAATTTCTCGTTTTCAACAAACTTTGGTTAGATATGTAACATTGGAAATCCGATCGGAAATTTGAAATTTCTTCCGAAAAGAGGAAATTCGAAATGACTGTTGGGGACTATTTACATGACTACATCAGTCTTATATCAGTCTTATAAGGTGTTAAGACAGTTCTGCTTTAATTCGTACGATCGGAAGGTAGACTTCCTACACAAGTTGTTCCTGACATTGGAACCCCTTTCAGATGGCAATCTCTTCGACTTTCCTCATATGAGCGTTTTGTTATGTCAACTGTTCCCAATACTATTGCAACTTCGAATGCTTCCTAATCTTGCGTGCAAAGTTTGCATGCTACCTTCATCTATGTTCTCATAGATAGCAATGTAGCTAATGGGACCTCTTTCATCACCTTCTTTCTGGCACGCCAACTCTCACGGCCGAAGGTGTACTCTACACCCAACACCCCGCTGTCGTGATCGGCTTAGCTTCTGTAAGGAGTCGCCAGTATCATACGTAGCACGAAAACAAAAAAGCAGTCCCCTTGCAAGAAACCAGCTCTCGGAAATGTGCGATACAGTGGAAGCTGCAAGCAAGCGATTGTTTAAGTGCTTTTCGGGAGATTACACCCTCCACTCTCCGGGTCCGGGAGGGACATTAACCGGCCCGGAATCCGTTACACGGTGCCCATTCACTGTCGCGCCTGTTATCGCGCGCGCGCGCCCGATGAAGCCTCTTAAGCTGCGCGAGCTTACGATTAGCTCGCCGTTGCGCGTTGAACGAAAATCCTTTCGCACGCCCCCACGCGCAACTCCTTCCGGGATTAGCGACTGCAACCGGTTCCGGTGGAAAGGTTGCGGACGGTGTTTAACGTGACATCCCTCCCGGTCCTTCACGTCACGTGGAATGGGAAGGGCGAAGAGTTCCGCGACACCGTCAAGATGCACAAACAGTGTCTATCGTGTCCTTATCTTGCATTTCGCAACAAAATAGTGCGCGTACCCTACGCCATGCATTCATCGCGCACAAGCCAGACCAATAAACCGAAACAACCTCCTCACCAATCACCGCACCATATCCTATCTCAGATTCGCCCAGCTCGCAAATGTTCTTTCAATGTACCATCCGATCGGTATCTCTAGCTGCACCTTCGCACGGTTGCAACACACATACACACTGACGTACGTGGGCGCTACGTGGTGCCCTGTCCGAAAATAGCACTCTCGAAACCTCTATCTAATGCTAATTGATTGCTAGATTAAATGGGGCTCCGTGAGTGGCTCCGCTCGATCGAGAATCGAGAGAAATGAAAAGGACACTGTGGTGCGCGAGGTGGCGTTCCTTTGCGTTCCTGGGTTTTATCTTGATTCCCTCCCTTCGGTCTCGGTCGGATTTTGTAGAAGAAACTACAACTCCGCCAGCCAGAAATTGAGCCTCGAAAGTACAGTATCTGCTCCGTGACACTAATCTGCATACTGCACACATACACGGTACGCGTCCGGCGAGATGTCAGCAGACGGGACGAGCCCGGCGCAAACAAGCTCACGTTCAGTGATCCCCGCCGGTGTATCTGGTTCGCCTTCGAGTTGATTTATCGATATCGGTTTCGGACATCGGCGGAGAAAAGTGGCCACGGACTCCAACACTCACACGTCGCCCTCCGTGGCCGTATCTGGCATCATGTCATCTTTCTCGCACAGAAATAAATCAACAACACATCAATGCATTGGTGGCGGAGCGACTGGAGATCGACGAGACCGGATAAGGTGATTGAATGTTTTGTTCGTCCGAGAACATTTGAATCGCGCGATTGGACAGATCTTGGCGGTGGAACCCAGCGAGTGACAGGACCTCCAAGTCGCGTGTGCAGGAAGTCGTGTCGTGTTAGTAAAATGCTCATTACATTTTCTAGTTCTCTATTGCATTATATCTGAAACTCAGAACAACTTTGATGCAATCTGATCCGATCGATTAGCATTCTTATATGGATGTCATATAATTTAAGTCACAGATTTCTTATTGCCCGGTTAGCATCATAACTAAGCCCTCCGAAATGGGTTCCGGTGAAATATTCAAATTTCGATCCAGCCAGCCCAGCCAACCCTTTATCGGCACCTCCGATCGATCGTGTCTGCCCTATCGTTCCCGTACAAGCCACGCGACTGATAAACACATCCATGTTCACAGGAACTCGTTAGATGGTTTGAAAATGGTGCGGATGGAAAAATAAACAATTCGCAAACGGAATCGATCGGCCGGCTGTTGCTTCAAATTCTTGACATCCGAGCGCCGGGAAGCCTTTCGAACCGGTTCCCTCCCCTTCGGAGCCCGGTCAGACGATGTTTGTCGCAGCATCCTGACGCCACTAGCTGGTTGCGTTCTGCACAGCAGATTTCATTTTTTTTCAGCCCACTCCATTCTTACACTCAAGTTACCTGCCATCCAGCGGGCTTGTTTCTGCTTTTTTTTTCTCTGTTCTATCGTCGTGATGTTTTGTTTTCAACGACGACCCGGCCGGTCGCGTGAGCTAATTTATTCAGCTAGACTTGTGTTGGGGAGCGTATTCGAAACCGAAACCCGAAAGAAACAGGCGCACGAAAAAAAACCTATCGAAACCTCTATCTAATGCTAATTGATTGCTAGATTAAATGGGGCTCCGTGAGTGGCTCCGCTCGATCGAGAATCGAGAGAAATGAAAAGGACACTGTGGTGCGCGAGGTGGCGTTCCTTTGCGTTCCTGGGTTTTATCTTGATTCCCTCCCTTCGGTCTCGGTCGGATTTTGTAGAAGAAACTACAACTCCGCCAGCCAGAAATTGAGCCTCGAAAGTACAGTATCTGCTCCGTGACACTAATCTGCATACTGCACACATACACGGTACGCGTCCGGCGAGATGTCAGCAGACGGGACGAGCCCGGCGCAAACAAGCTCACGTTCAGTGATCCCCGCCGGTGTATCTGGTTCGCCTTCGAGTTGATTTATCGATATCGGTTTCGGACATCGGCGGAGAAAAGTGGCCACGGACTCCAACACTCACACGTCGCCCTCCGTGGCCGTATCTGGCATCATGTCATCTTTCTCGCACAGAAATAAATCAACAACACATCAATGCATTGGTGGCGGAGCGACTGGAGATCGACGAGACCGGATAAGGTGATTGAATGTTTTGTTCGTCCGAGAACATTTGAATCGCGCGATTGAACAGATCTTGGCGGTGGAACCCAGCGAGTGACAGGACCTCCAAGTCGCGTGTGCAGGAAGTCGTGTCGTGTTAGTAAAATGCTCATTACATTTTCTAGTTCTCTATTGCATTATATCTGAAACTCAGAACAACTTTGATGCAATCTGATCCGATCGATTAGCATTCTTATATGGATGTCATATAATTTAAGTCACGCGAAAGTTTTCTTCCAAAACATTCATCACCCTCAGATATATTGATATGTGTGGTAAGGCACCATCATAGCTGAGAGATTTTAGAAGACTAGAAATCGCTAAGGTTCATCACTTCTTCCAGTTCTAGTTTAGTTTCAATTCAAAAACAAACTTCGTTGGATGATTAGGCGCAGAACAAGACATCATGCTACTGCTTTTGTTTCCATTTAAGCGCAACATTTCTATATAAATATCCTAGCATGGTATGAAGGTGCTTATGTAGTGCAACGAAGGATGTTGGTTCAAATCCCATTTCTTCAACTCCATATTTCTTCTTTTCTAGGCTAACTTTTGATGCTAAATATGATATGAAATATACACAATACACCTTTTTAATCCTGAAGTTAGAAAACACACACATTCATACGAGAAGACTTCCTAGAAGCTTCAAATAAACAGATCCAAATGGTTGAAGCGATCAAAGATGATAGCAACTCAACACGAGCACATGTTCTCACATAAATATACAGCCCATTCTGCCACACAAATCAATATCTACCCATCCTTTTCCGTATCAGCGAATTGTTGAAACGCCACCTAAAACACAGCACCTAATGTACCCTTTCGGAAAGGCTTCAACTTAGGCCGAAGTGTTGATTTCTTATTGCCCGGTTAGCATCATAACTAAGCCCTCCGAAATGGGTTCCGGTGAAATATTCAAATTTCGATCCAGCCAAGCATTCTTATATGGATGTCATATAATTTAAGTCACGCGAAAGTTTTCTTCCAAAACATTCATCACCCTCAGATATATTGATATGTGTGGTAAGGCACCATCATAGCTGAGAGATCACATGGACTAGGGTAGATTTCAATTTCTCGTTTTCAACAAACTTTGGTTAGATATGTAACATTGGAAATCCGATCGGAAATTTGAAATTTCTTCCGAAAAGAGGAAATTCGAAATGACTGTTGGGGACTATTTACATGACTACATCAGTCTTATATCAGTCTTATAAGGTGTTAAGACAGTTCTGCTTTAATTCGTACGATCGGAAAGTAGACTTCCTACACAAGTTGTTCCTGACATTGGAACCCCTTTCAGATGGCAATCTCTTCGACTTTCCTCATATGAGCGTTTTGTTATGTCAACTGTTCCCAATACTATTGCAACTTCGAATGCTTCCTAATCTTGCGTGCAAAGTTTGCATGCTACCTTCATCTATGTTCTCATAGATAGCAATGTAGCTAATGGGACCTCTTTCATCACCTTCTTTCTGGCACGCCAACTCTCACGGCCGAAGGTGTACTCTACACCCAACACCCCGCTGTCGTGATCGGCTTAGCTTCTGTAAGGAGTCGCCAGTATCGCACGTAGCACGAACACAAAAAAGCAGTCCCCTTGCAAGAAACCAGCTCTCGGAAATGTGCGATACAGTGGAAGCTGCAAGCAAGCGATTGTTTAAGTGCTTTTCGGGAGATTACACCCTCCACTCTCCGGGTCCGGGAGGGACATTAACCGGCCCGGAATCCGTTACACGGTGCCCATTCACTGTCGCGCCTGTTATCGCGCGCGCGCGCCCGATGAAGCCTCTTAAGCTGCGCGAGCTTACGATTAGCTCGCCGTTGCGCGTTGAACGAAAATCCTTTCGCACGCCCCCACGCGCAACTCCTTCCGGGATTAGCGACTGCAACCGGTTCCGGTGGAAAGGTTGCGGACGGTGTTTAACGTGACATCCCTCCCGGTCCTTCACGTCACGTTTTTTCACCCCCCACGGGAGACACCAACACCGCACCGTCACACGGACGCACTTTTCCTTCACACTTTTCCGACACGGGCGGCCTCTTTCTGA
>KZ070133.1:255743-268685 GCA_002091845.1 Anopheles cracens
GCGGGCGCGCTCGCTGAAGAGATTCTTCGTGCGCGTTTTCTTCCTCCCGCTCGGAATGGAAACTGGAAAGGCTCCCCAAAGCAACCCGACCGGCGGGCAGCAGCGGAGAAGAAAACGGACGCAAAAGAAAGAAACAACCGCGACCTGGTCAGACACTAAAACACACACACACGCGCGGGTGGGCACACACACACACACACACACACAGTACGAAACGATCGATCGAAGGCTGGTTCTTTTCTCCCGTCGCGACCACCGTGCGGTTCTCAAACCTTTCCCCAATCGCACTGCTGCTTCTCCACACTGTGGCGAACGGTCGGACAAGAATTTCTCGATCACTCGGACACGATACGTGTTACGTGTGTTGGTGATGCTGCTGCTGCTGCGTGAAAGCAAACAACACGACGCAAGGAATAAAACACGTTGAACTTTGCCTGATCTCTCCCTCTCTCTCTCACCTTCTCTCGTACACCTTCGCGTTCGAGAAGAATGTGTGTGCACTTGATCTTGCGAGAGGTGTCGCGCGAGAATGAGATTTTGTCTCGTTTCCTCCGCAGCGCTTGGGAGCTTCTCGTTCGTCTCTCTCCTTCTCTCTCTCGTTCGCTCGTTTCTCCTCGTAGCCAACTACGATACGGTGGCTACAAACTGCAGCAATAACTTAATCCTCTTGTTTAGAGCAACGATGCTTCGTAAAGTTTATCTAATTGCTATTTCACTACCATTTAAACACATCTATCTAAATTCACATCAGCGAAACTTACCGGAAAAGAATGGCTCAAAATCGATGATGAATCGTTTGCGCTCATCCGTAGATGGAATCAGCATTTGTGTAGAGAAGTTAACAACATTACTTCCTCTTCTTAACATCAACAGGAAAGGAGCTGTTGCAGCTTTTTGTTGGAGTTAAGGAAGAGACACGAACGGGTGATGTTTCGCGATGCTTAAGAAATTCTATCACACACATACACCCAGCACACGCTTCAATCTGATTCGGAAGTATTAACAAGCACACACACACACGTCTTCACAGGCAATGCAATCCCTCCCCCTCCCATGCAAGCTTCTTCACGGAGGAATGGTGTCGTTGCACCGGCTTCAGCCCGTCGGATGCACTTGCACGCGCTTTATTCGCACACGCGATTGCTGCTGCGTTCACATTCACGTCTACCACCTTACACAAGTTTAGTTTCATTCTAACACTGTGAAGGGTGGTTTTATTGCGTGCTTTTAGTGGAACTTTTTAGGAACTAGTATAACATTAACGGCAAGAACGCATACTCTTTGCGGCTTTCTATTGCCCTTTGTAATCTTCGCCACTATCATACTGATATCTCTTAACTTATTTCAAACGCACACGGCACTTGTTTCTGTTTTGTAATTTGAAACCGGTGATAACGACACTCGCACACGATAGTGTAGCACACACACGCAACAAAAAACAGTCGGAAAATCCCACCAGCATGCACTAAACCGTTTTTGAGTGATGTGTTCGCTTCTCCGATTAATTTTCTGTAGTTTTTTTTTCTTTATGTTTACGCCGGGTCTAGACACACGCGGGCCAGCGTGCGCAAAGCCAGACGACGCTCACTTGCGGGAGTTCAAAACACGAATGAAACCCGACGACGGCCCGGTCGGTTGATGATGCTGGGGCTGCCGTCGGTTATGTTGTCGGCTATGCGGTCGGTGCTATGCTTTCGGTGATCGCACGGCCGGTGGACGAAGCTCGCTCACGGTTTACCGCATTGTCCTTCACAATGAAACTATACACGTTTCACCTCCTATTAGATCATCGATGATTTTGCGCTTATTTACCATCAATCGCTTGAACCGATTCGAACAAGCCATCACGAGCAGGACACCGTTTGTGCCACGTGATGCGGAATGAGGTTCAAATATTGACGGATTGATTAGGGCGAAGTAATTTTTCGGTTGCTTACGGATTGCTTTGTCGCGACTGTCATTAGCACCAGTTCAATTGATTCAAGGCCGCCCTCCCCGAAAACTATTCTAATCGAATCGAACCCGTCTCAGACAGTTTTTAACCGAGAAACTCGGGCTCGTACCAAACGCTTTTTGCCTTTTTTGTAGTCAAAATAAAGCAAAACGGAATGTGAATAAGTAGCCGCGATAAGCTGTGAGCGATGATGGCTCATCGGCGGTCGTTTTGTGTGCGTCAGGAGGCAGTATCAGCAGCCAATCAGCAATTGATTGGGAAATGCGTTTTTATTCTGCGACCTACCCGAACGCACCGGACGGCGAGGAATTTTGTTCGGTGTGGGCCGGATCGTTCAGGAAGTTTGTGGTTTAACCGTATAGAGATCGGCAGTAAAATGAGTATAATGACCAATAGAAAATTATCAACACAAAACGAGATTAGGAATTGAAGTGTTAAATAATTATATGCCAGAAGAAATGAATCGGATTTATAGCTAGACAGTTGGTTTAAATACATTTTTCAACTTTACTGTTTCGAACTTTACTCTAACACTTTCAATCCTCCTTCCCATCCCGCAGAAACGGAAATCTCTCCCATCCTCGATCGATACACCGTCTGGAGCTACCTGCTGAAGAACAACATTGCCAACCTCGTCAAGATATGGATCCAGCTGAACAGCTGCCTGCGGCGATGCGTGCACGCCGGCACCGATCCAACGCCGCACCTGCTGCGCATCAAAATCGACATCTACGACGATCCGCGCTTCAACGAACGGCTCCGGCAGCTCTTCCAGCGCTGGGAGATCGACGACTTCATGCTCTCGCAGCTGTCCCACCACCGGTCGCTGTCGCGCAACGAAATCCTGCTGCACGAGCTCGCCCGGCTCGGACGATTCGTCGACCACGAACGGACGGACACGATCGTCATCCTGCGGCGCGGGTCGGTGACCTCCTCCCTCTCTCCCTCGCCCGGGCCCAGTCCGTGGTTCAAGCTACGAAATGAACGCACGGAGAAAAATGCGGGACACTTTACTGTGCTATTTATTTTCGCTACCAATCGGTCGTGTTATCGCTGCTTTCGGCGGAGCCTGTGGTGGAGTGTAAAAATAGAAGAAAAGAAGCCATCTTTTCTGTTCACCGATGTTTACTTTTTGTGACACACTGATACGATGTAGCTCTTGTGACACACTGATACGATGTAAGGCATAAAAATGAAACTTCAAGGGAAAGTTGTCACAAACACTCTGCATTAACGTTTTCGGTTTGGGTTTCAAAGAAAAAGTGATCCAGTATTCACAATCCCCAAGAAGGTGGATAGAGAAATCTTTTTATTGCCGTAGTACACCGTAGCGGAGGCTAAATAAATACATTGCATTCTGTTGCGTATCTTAAAAGCACTTGAGCAAAATGGTGCATTTGCCGCGTGTGGATCACAATTTTTGACTTCCCATCAAGAGCTGGATATGGTGTTGCTTGTAATACTACCGCTTCCCACGATGCTGTTGGCCATGCTGCTGATAGCACCACCACCTCCAGCGCCGGAAGCGCTGTTTGCTCCCGCGATACTGGAAGTAGCACTACTTCCTCCTCCCCCTCCTCCTCCGCCACCGCAGCTGCCACCGACGTTCGCTGCCCCATCGGTCTTGCCGTAGTTCGTGTCCTTCAGGTAGTAGACGGCACCACTGTTGATCAGTCCGTGGATCGTTTTCTTCAGCCCGAGCAACGAGGCCAGCCGGTACTTGAGCGTCACCGACTGGATCCGGTCGATGAAGGTCGCGATGGCCTGCTCCATACGCGGTGTGAGATGCGGCTCGAGCTGGAACAGTTTGACCAGCGTTTCAATCACCCCATCCGTGAGCGGGAGTCGATCGAGATAGTCGTCGAGATAGGTCGCTTCGTCCTGGATGATGTAGTGCTGGTAGATTGCGCCGGGCCAGTTGATTTCGATACCGTACGCACGGCCGACGATCAGTGCCTGGGGTACCGTGAGGAGGAAGTTGACGTAGTACAGCAGGGTGCCGGTTGCCCTGCTCGTGGTTATTTCTAGCCCCGTTCCGACACGCCGGCTATCGTCACACGGTGGTTGGATGTTCAGCACCGACAGACAAGTCGTTGCCGCGGGTGCGGCGTTACTGCTGGTGGCGTTGCTCGAGGCAGCCCCAGAATCACCCTTCTCGGACGCGCCGAGCGCCTGGCGGACGAAAAAGATTTGCAGCGCTATCAACTCGGCGTGTGCCGCAGCGCGTTGGGCCAGCGTCAGGTTGTTGTCGAGCAGATAGTTCTCTGTGGCGTGCGTGACGGCATCCATAGCGTTCGTGAGCTCGGTTAGCACGAGCGGCGTCGCCTGGAGCCGATGGTAGAAGGTGGGCGCAGCGTTTCAATCACCCCATCCGTGAGCGGGAGTCGATCGAGATAGTCGTCGAGATAGGTCGCTTCGTCCTGGATGATGTAGTGCTGGTAGATTGCGCCGGGCCAGTTGATTTCGATACCGTACGCACGGCCGACGATCAGTGCCTGGGGTACCGTGAGGAGGAAGTTGACGTGGCATAAAAATGAAACTTCAAGGGAAAGTTGTCACAAACACTCTGCATTAACGTTTTCGGTTTGGGTTTCAAAGAAAAAGTGGCATAAAAATGAAACTTCAAGGGAAAGTTGTCACAAACACTCTGCATTAACGTTTTCGGTTTGGGTTTCAAAGAAAAAGTGATCCAGTATTCACAATCCCCAAGAAGGTGGATAGAGAAATCTTTTTATTGCCGTAGTACACCGTAGCGGAGGCTAAATAAATACATTGCATTCTGTTGCGTATCTTAAAAGCACTTGAGCAAAATGGTGCATTTGCCGCGTGTGGATCACAATTTTTGACTTCCCATCAAGAGCTGGATATGGTGTTGCTTGTAATACTACCGCTTCCCACGATGCTGTTGGCCATGCTGCTGATAGCACCACCACCTCCAGCGCCGGAAGCGCTGTTTGCTCCCGCGATACTGGAAGTAGCACTACTTCCTCCTCCCCCTCCTCCTCCGCCACCGCAGCTGCCACCGACGTTCGCTGCCCCATCGGTCTTGCCGTAGTTCGTGTCCTTCAGGTAGTAGACGGCACCACTGTTGATCAGTCCGTGGATCGTTTTCTTCAGCCCGAGCAACGAGGCCAGCCGGTACTTGAGCGTCACCGACTGGATCCGGTCGATGAAGGTCGCGATGGCCTGCTCCATACGCGGTGTGAGATGCGGCTCGAGCTGGAACAGTTTGACCAGCGTTTCAATCACCCCATCCGTGAGCGGGAGTCGATCGAGATAGTCGTCGAGATAGGTCGCTTCGTCCTGGATGATGTAGTGCTGGTAGATTGCGCCGGGCCAGTTGATTTCGATACCGTACGCACGGCCGACGATCAGTGCCTGGGGTACCGTGAGGAGGAAGTTGACGTATGAGGGAGAGATAATTCAATAACAGCAATGGCGGCGGGTGCGTCGGAAATCATATAATCGAACACTGTGGTAGTGAAGGTGGAACAACAATAGAATAGAACAACAGTGGAGCTAAAAGTGCTAAAAGAGACAAAACAAAACCATCAAGCAGATGGACGCGGACGGTTATGAAACAAAATTAATAATATTAAAAAAACACACACACAGTACATATAATCGATAAGCATGAAGAAATCATAGTCATAGGCAAGAGTGGAACGCGGAGGTGTAAGAATAAAAAAACACCGTGGAAAGTAAAAGTAAAATATGTATAGTGAAACAATGAAATACAAAAAAAGATTATAAACAAACGCATACTCAGAAGCCAAATGGACGGTGCGCCTAGACAAAAATTCCGAAACGATGGAGAAGGATTTATTAAAATGAGGTAAGTGCATACATTAATTGATCCTGTTGTTCTTTTACCTTTCTTGATTCATAATATTGGAAATATTTTTATTGTTCGCGTAAATCTTTGTTTTTACATTTGGATTTATCACACTTGAGTTTCACAGCCTACATTGCCAGAAGAGTTTTGATTGAATCTGCCCTTGTTATAATATCGTCTTACTTTATTAACATACATATCTGACGCTACAAGTGCTTCACGGTCATGCTCTACTCTAACTGTGGGTGAACTTTTCAACCCTCCTTGAAAGCATTAGGGCATAAAAATGAAACTTCAAGGGAAAGTTGTCACAAACACTCTGCATTAACGTTTTCGGTTTGGGTTTCAAAGAAAAAGTGGTACTCGCGGTCGAGGTACATGGCGACGCGGTACGTGAGGATGACGCGCTGAGCGAGATCCTGCCCGTGTGTGATGCGATTGCCGAGAGCCTGTGTTGGAAAAAAGAAATAAAGAAGAAGAACTGAAGTTAGAAATTGTATCAGAGATGTATTGGAATAGCAAAGCTATTGGATCCAGCTGTCGCAACACAATGAGAAAGGCTCTTCTTTTTCTACTACCAGCGCTAGTAGGAGTTAGGTTGGTTGGGAGTGAAGGATCATTCTGACCTCATTCATATTTCAACTTGCTATCAACTCTACAAATCCCAACGGATAATGATCAATACTCACACTGATTGCCTCAAAAATATCTTGTCGATCGCGGGACGGCACCTCCTCAAAGTCGGACGTTGCCGTCGTGCTCGTGTCGGACGTATCGAGTTGCGCCGTTTGCCCGCCCTTCATGGGTGAACCACCGATCTGGCTGCTCTGGCTAACGCGGCTGATCCGCAGCGTCCGTCGCTGGAACCTGCCCGACGAGCGTGCACTGTCCTCGTTCAGCAGCATTCGTAGCTTGAACCACGGACTGGGCCCGGGCGAGGGAGAGAGGGAGGAGGTCACCGACCCGTTCCGATTCCGGAACGACACCACGGAACCGGTTCCTATCTACGGCAGGTTTGTCCGCTTTTGCTTTTGTTTTGCTTTGCCGTTTCTCGCAATTGCGAATCCCGCGTAGCCAAAGGTTAACTCGCCGTAGCACGCCGCCGCCATTGTTTGATATGGGACACACATTGATAAGGCGGTGGGGATCGCGCGAAATGAGTTCATCTTGAAGTAGCTTCTTCGCCGCACAGCATCCCGTGAGCTGCGCCTTATTGCGCAACATACGCGCGCGGAAAGGACGCGGAAACAAAGTAGCAAAACAAACAATGCGCGCGCCTTGTAGACTAGACGCCTTTGGGAGCGTGACACAGAAGACTTCAATTGTCGATGACTAGATTGTTGAACTGGGTCAAACCGAAAAATGTAACCTGTCGTGAAACTCGATCGTTCCAGGCAACAAATGTTAACCAGTATAAGATTGTTATCTGCAGCAGCTTTAGTTAATTTCTTACAAAACAGTATGAGCATCGCCACATTGAGAAAATGTGACGGATGGAACTGAGGCAGTTGGATTATTAGTAGCCAGATGATTATAGTACACTACCCTTTCACTAGCAAACAAACCAGGCTGTGTGTCGTGCGTGCATTAAAATGGCAAATAAGCAAGGCAAACATACCCGTCTTCTTCGCCGCAGCGTTAAGCTCGATCGGCGCTTGCTGGAGGTGATTGAACTGGACGTCGCCGACAGTCCATCCACGCGGGCACTGTCCGCCGCCGGCCGCGGTTGGTGCAGCAGCGCCGTCATAAGGTTCGTTCCGATTTGCCGCTCCCCGAACCCGACCCGACACAGCTCCACGATCTGCTCCTGCGGATAGTTCAGGTAGTCGACCAGCAGGAGAAAGCGATACCAATCGTTGCGGGCGAGTAGCCGCTCCCTAAGGTACGCTTCCGGGTATGGTAGTCCGTTCGCTTTGGCTACGATCGTCATCGCCTCCAGATCGATCAGTAGCCCAGGTTCGTCGAGCGATTTCGCGTGGATCGCTTGCTCGCAGCGTCGCAACAGCCCAGCCACGGTCATCCTCACCGGAGCGCGGTCAGCGCCCTGGTCGGTGTCGTCGGTGGCGAGTGCCAAACAGCGCAGATAGGCACGCGTCGGTACGCTGCTCACACCGATCATCTCGATGAAGGCGACGGCCTGCGCGGCGAGCGCCGTGTCCCAGTACGCGTCGATGGCCATCTGGGCGACGGTTTGGGCGGCACTGTTTATTTGGCGCGTGGATATTTGCGAGTAGTTCTGCAGCTGCTCGCGATAGAACTCGAGCACGGCGTGGCAGGCACGGTGCAGGCGGATGTGGTGGGTGTAGCGTAGCGTAACCTGCTGCCCGTATTTCGCCACCAGAAGGGGATGGTTGAAGTGCGGTATGGTGCCGTGCTGTTCGAGCATTTCGATCTGGGCCGCCCGTTCGTCTTCGTCCTCAACGGCCCCGTTGGCGTCGGTGCGGGTGCCGTGGAAGAGAAACTGCTTGATGCGATTCGGATCCGGAATGCCGGCGAGCGCCAGAAGCTTCTTAATAGTCTGATCGTTTCCACCGTCGGAACAACCACCGGTGCGAGTTTTTCTTATTCGCGTGATGAAATTCTGCAAGTGCGGCAACTTTTCCAGCACCGGACTATTCTCTTCGAACCGGTCGTTTTTCTCGTCCAACCCGTACTCGAACAGATACACCAGTGGGTTCTCTTCGTAAAAGGCACGGTTGTGCTGCAGAATGTACTCGGAAACCGTGCGCGACACACCCAACAGGTCCCGGGCCCCGATCGCATTACCGTCGCGCAGCTTTTGCAGCTCCAGAAAGACGTTCACCTCGGCGTGGTGCTGTTCGCCTGTGTCCGCCGCTATCCGCTCCAGCAGCTCCCGGGAAACGACTCGCAGCCCTAGCAGGGGAAAGAACCGGTTGTCTATCAGGTGGCGGGTAAGCTGCTCGCGGAACCACCGCGCCTGGGTCCAGACGGTGCTGTGATGCGTGAAGCTTTCGGCTGTGAACAGCCGCCGCAGGATGACGATCGTGTCCGTCCGTTCGTGGTCGACGAATCGTCCGAGCCGGGCGAGCTCGTGCAGCAGGATTTCGTTGCGCGACAGCGACCGGTGGTGGGACAGCTGCGAGAGCATGAAGTCGTCGATCTCCCAGCGCTGGAAGAGCTGCCGGAGCCGTTCGTTGAAGCGCGGATCGTCGTAGATGTCGATTTTGATGCGCAGCAGGTGCGGCGTTGGATCGGTGCCGGCGTGCACGCATCGCCGCAGGCAGCTGTTCAGCTGGATCCATATCTTGACGAGGTTGGCAATGTTGTTCTTCAGCAGGTAGCTCCAGACGGTGTATCGATCGAGAATGGGAGAGATTTCCGTTTCTGCGGGATGGGAAGGAGGATTGAAAGTGTTAGAGTAAAGTTCGAAACAGGTGTTAGTTCACGATACACTAAATTGGGGGTTTGAAAAATTTATTTAAACATACTGTTTAGCTATAAATCCGTTTCGTTTCTTCTGGCATATCATTATTTAACACTTCAATTCCTAATTGCCGCAGAGATAATTGCAATTGTAGTTCTAGCATTTCACCGAAGGCCTCAATCATTAGCAAATTTGTTATGATTCTCGTTTCGTGTTGATAATTTTCTATTGGTCGTTTTACTGCCGATCTCTATACGGTAAAACCACAAACTTCCTGAACGATCCGGTCCACACCAAACAAAATTCCTCGCCGTCCGGTGCGTTCGGGTAGGTCGCAGAATAAAAACGCATTTCCCAATCAATTGCTGATTGGCTGCTGATACTGCCTCCTGACGCACACAAAACGACCGCCGATGAGCCATCATCGCTCACAGCTTATCGCGGCTACTTATTCACATTCCGTTTTGATTTATTTTGACTACAAAAAAGGCAAAAAGCGTTTGGTACGAGGCCATTCTTCTGTAGGTTTCTCGGTTAAAAACTGTCTGAGACGGGTTCGATTCGATTAGAATAGTTTTCGGGGAGGGCGGCCTTGAATCAATTGAACTGGTGCTAATGACAGTCGCGACAAAGCAATCCGTAAGCAACCGGAAAATTACTTTGCCCTAATCAATCCATCAATATTTGAACCTCATTCCGCATCACGTGGCACAAACGGTGTCCTGCTCGTGATGGCTTGTTCGAATCGGTTCTAGCGATTGATGGTAAATAAGCGCAAAATCATCGATGATCTAATAGGAGGTGAAACGTGTATAGTTTCATTGTGAAGGACAAATCGTGGGTACGTTATCAAATGCATGGCATAAACTAGATTGTTATTACATGCCGATCGCGCTTGGGAGACGGTTGACTGGCTACACGCGAGTGCAACGAGAGTCGATTACTCATCAGGATTTTCTGGTGAGATACCCTGCGTGCGTCATACGTTCCGCGGGTAGAAGGAGTTTTTGATAGCAAAAGCACAAACCGCCACACAGTTCAACAACTCTTTACCTTGGTTTTTGAAGAACAGATCCACCGCAACCGAGTTCCGATAGATGTCTTCCTTCATGCAGAACGTGTTGAACGACATCGTCTCGATCTCGAGCACGGTGTACCCGGCCGTCACTTCACTCAGCACTTCAGCCATCTGGCGCACGTTTGCCTTCAGCTGTGTGTAGGCGCGCCAGCTGGCCGCGATCCGTTCCTCCTCGCCGTTGGCGTAGTTCTCGACCGTCCGCGTCAGGTGCTCACGGATGTAGTCCCGCAGCCCGTGGTCGCTCGTTTCGGCCGCGATCTGGTAGAAGACGTACCGCGGGACGCGCTCGATGTTCTTCAGGATGTGGTGAGCCTTGTATAGCTGCCGGTTCGACAGCAACCGATAGACGTACGCGTTCACCTAGTGGGTCACACAGCGACAGAGACAAAGAGGCGTGAGCCAAACTTGCAAATGTGTTCGATCGACCGATCCGATCCGATCGCTACCGCGCACTGTAGCCGGAAACGTTGCGAACAGTCCCACGACTGGGGCCAACGTCGGGCTTCGTAATGCGATAAGGACGCGACCGACTCAGGTTACTGAGATTACGTTACGGCGAACTTGCTCGGGGTGGGACGGTTGCGGGATGGTGGTGACACACTGTGGAACTTCTACAAGGGAGTAGCGATTTAGACTCGCAACGCATCTATTGGCCCGTGTGTGCACATTGATAAGTGTCTGGTTGCACCGCTCAGCCGCTCAAATGGCTTTCGTCGATAAGTGGTGGTGCAGTTGCAACCCATGGAAGCTCCGTATTATAAATAAACCTACCAGGGGCCATTTTTTGTACAGGCGAGAGAAGGCAGATGAACGCTCGTAAAGATATAACCGTACAGGAAAAATGTACCTTCTGGAGAAAGTAGTTCTTCGCCTCCTTCAGCGACAGCTCGTTCCGCTCGGCAAGGTACTGGATGCAGAGGTTGACGTGTTTGCCCTTGGTAGACACCTCCTTGATGATAACATCGTCGTCCAACTTTTCCCAGCCCTTCAACACGATGCTCTTCTCCGGCGGTATGCTGGCGCCGTCTCCCAGCGGTGTCGGTGTACCGGCCATCTGGTTGGGAGTGCGCGCGTTACTAGGCGTGGGAGACCGTTCGCAATCCGACAAACGATGCGGGGCGCAGTGATTCCAATGGCATGAATCATTCACCAATCTTGCTGCTACCAGCTGATCACGATCCACGACACTTGTCTACCGGGTAATAAATTAACTACAGCGAAAACGCGCACACTATTGTACACAACACATAAAACGAAACGTGAGTTTAGTCGCCCCAAAACTCCTACTTCCCCGTGCTACACAAATAAAAACACCCAAAAACGTACGATGATATGCAAAAGAAAGCGGATGAAATCATTTTGTTATTGTTTACACCCAGGCAGCCTGACGTCTATAAACGTCAAAATTAGAAGAAAGCAAAAATATTCCGAACAAATTGTCGAATAATGCTGCAAGTTGCCCTATTTACAGGGAGGTTTTGATGATTTGAAGAGCGATGGATGTTTATTATTTTGTAACCTAAAAACCCGTTTGAGTTTTTCTTACTCCACTCTCATACACCTCTACGCTATTATTTCTTCCCCCGCGTCGTTTCACAATCCAAGGCACCTAAAAACCGAGGCAAAGCAAGGCGTTCCCAAGCGGGGTTTCGGGCAGTTGTCGGGCGGTGTTTGGACACTAGCTCGATTTTATAAAAACCGAGGCAAAGCAAGGCGTTCCCAAGCGGGGTTTCGGGCAGTTGTCGGGCGGTGTTTGGACACTAGCTCGATTTTTTATGCTGACATTCGAGCTGTTTTTTTGTAACGACAGTTGCCGCAATTTTCATTCGGATTTCCACAAACCGATAGATTTTTCCTTATCATTGCACTGGTTGTTTATCATGAGTAGTTGAACTACATCTTTCTTATATATATATTCATAGAAATATATTTCAATATAATGTAATAACGAGTTTACAAAAAGCATTTTTTAAATGAAAAATGGGTTTCAATATTAAACATTTATTCAAACTATTCTACCACAAAATAAAAACTTTTTCAATAATTTGGGTGGTGAAAGTATACAAGTCGTATCTGCAAGGATGCGAAGATTGAAATAGCCTCTCACATTGCTTAAATTAAAATCAAAACCGTATAAAATGGTTTATATAAACAGAAACACTCACCTTTAACAAACAATATCCATACATGGGAGAACTATGTTCAAACTAGCCGGATTAATTCTTTTACGGTAAACCGTGAGCGAGCTTCGTCCACCGGCCGTGCGATCACCGAAAGCATAGAACCGACCGCATAGCCGACAACATAACCGACGGCAGCCCCAGCATCATCAACCGACCGGGCCGTCGTCGGGTTTCATTCGTGTTTTGAACTCCGGCAAGTGAGCGTCGTCTGGCTTTGCGCACGCTGGCCCGCGTGTGTCTAGACCCGGCGTAAACATAAAGATAAAAAAAACTACAGAAAATTAATCGGAGAAGCGAACACATCACTCAAAAGCCACAAACTCGAGGCTGCTCGAAAACGGTTTAGTGCATGCTGGTGGGATTTTCCGACTGTTTTTTGTTGCGTGTGTGTGTGCTACACTATCGTGTGCGAGTGTCGTTATCACCGGTTTCAAATTACAAAACAGAAACAAGTGCCGTGTGCGTTTTAAAGCTGATAGTGATCAGGCGAAACACAACTGTTTCGAC
>KZ070133.1:297207-311262 GCA_002091845.1 Anopheles cracens
AACTCCCCGTGTCGCTATAGCAACGCGCTATGGCGAGAACGACGTTAGAAATCTGTCAAAAAACCCTCTGTGTAGACCCTGTGCTTTGTGTGGTGTGGCAATTGGGTTTTCATCATCAAATTACCTTTACGGATCGGCAAGCTTGATTTATATCACACTGACTCAAAGCTGCGAACGGAGCCGTGCTGCTCGAATGCGTTTCCGGAGCTGAAACTTTGTTTCACCGTCCGCGGAGATGATATCTTTTTATGCGTTCCAGTGGGCAGAACCGCGGCTTCCAGTTCTGTTCCCTTCGAGACATGTCATCATGTTCTAGCGGTTCGCAGTTTGATCGATCCTCTTCTCCGTCTAAGGCGCTCTGTGGTTCCAGTTCACGAAGTCCGCGGATGGCAGCTAGATATTTTTTTATCATTAAAAACGTCTTAATTAAATTCAATTAACACTGCCTCCCGTAGCACGTACCGTAGTAGCGTTTAAAGAACCATATCTCAGTTCTCCACCGTAATGAAAACAACTTAACTGTTCCAATGAGCGCCAGAGATTTTACCGGTTACTTAACAACTTGATGTTTTTTTTTTATTCTTATCCTACTGTTTCGGGCGTGATTTTGTTGCAAACAGTTGGATAACGTACTTTGGCGAGGGTTGGTTGTACCGTTGGGTGCGAAGTTGTTCCAACTGGAACGTTACTAAGATACTATGCACCTGACGGACATCGGAGATACATATGTTCTGGATGCTAGGTTACTATAGTGACTAGGTGGCTTGGAATCTTAATAATTTACGTCTTAATGTTGGTAATGAATAAGATATTGATACTGCTTGGTGCTAACAAGCTAAGAGTTGTGTAAATCTATAGTTATCTTTTTCGTTCACTGTGACATGATTTATGGATCTTCAAGCATTTGGAACTTCAAACGTATGCACTTTGTTGTTTATGGTAGGTGGAGAGATATGATCAGATTTAGTAGGTCACACCTCAAAGGAAGTTACCTAACCCGTTCCCATCATCCACCAATGTAACAACCTAAACCTACCCACGATCGGTTCAAAGAGCAACCTGGTATCAACAACCGTCACCAAGTTACCTCCTCATTATTGCTCACTTAGCTGTCAAAACCGGGCTTTCGAACCGTATCCTGCCAATGCGGCGACATGTTCCCGTTTTAGAAAACATTGTGTGCGGTGTTAATCTGTTCATTTGCCCGTTCACCGTCATCACCCAAGGTCGTACAAGTCTTATGGGGCTTTTGGGGGTTTTGAAAAAAACGAGCGTTACACAACAGCACAACGCATTAACCACACTGGGGTTAGCTCAATATAAGGAAGGATGTCCCGTCGGTTCGTCACAAAACAACAAACCTCAGAGGCATCTTGCATCTGCGGTTACCTTTGCCCGCCAGGCCCTGTCACACCGGAGTGCATCCGCCGCAGTGGTGTCGGTAGTCGTAGGCAAAACTAATGAATCATGATGCAGTGCGGATGCGGAGGTGGACAACGTTGGGTTTGCCGTTTATCGCAGGCGGCCGTCTCTCCAGGGCAGGCTGGGAAGCGGTAGACAAAGCACAGCGTGTGCTTGCGCGCGCGCCCGCGCTTTGTCGTTAATTTTCACTTTCCATGGTTGTCGGGATAGGCTTTTGACAGATTGCTTTGACGGATGAGTTTTGATGGAAGGTGATCGTCACCCGGTGAGCGTGCGCAGACGCTTGTCGACTATTTATTGTTTTTCGATGACGACGACCGTATGAAAAGGGCGCCTTTTGAGCGCCGAAGGGCGCACCGTTTGAGTGTTTACGGGCGTGCGCTGAAGGCGCATGGTGAAAACATAAATTAAAAACGCAGGCTAATCTCAATTGCTTTGAATAGCCCTGAGAAATTTGAGAGCTGCCATTGTAAGTGCACTGTAACATTATGTAAGGGTAGGCGCCTGGTAGTTGTACACGATTATGCCGACGACCGGACAGATCGATCGACCAAAGCGTACGGACGATCGGGAGACGTTTGAAGACATGCAAACATGCTCTGTGACGTCCATTCGGTTTCTTTCTCCAAAAGATGGGTCCCAACTTTGCTTTTACTTCCCACCGGGAAGATGAGCCCATCCACGTTCCGTCATTGTGTTGTGTTGTTGTTTGCCGGCCTGGGTCGCCTGATAGCCTGATGGACATGCGAAAGCGGTTGATCTCGTTTTAAATTGATTGAAAACCGTGCGCACACAATGACCCAAACGCTGAACAGAGTCCACAAAGAAAGGGGCACTGCGTTTTGGCACGGCACGGAAGGAATGGTTGACGCCAATAATAATTAGCTAGTTTATTTTTTGTTTCGTGTGTTTGGGACGCTCGTGTGTCGAGATGGGGCTTTCACTGCTGGCGTGATACGTTTTGTTATACAATGAAGAAGGAACGATAGGTAATAGTTTGGAAAGGGCTCTTGGGGAGTTTCCTTCACGTAGACATGAAGACTTGAGGGTAACATCCGAATATAACCACAGAGAAAGATTTGCGGAAAGCAGAAAAAGATGTTGTTTAGGAGTTCTTGCTTTAGTCACCAGTCTTCTAACAGTTCTTGTCTTGGATCATCCACTACGCCCACTCAAGTCACTAGTAGGTCAAGATTTGAAGACATCATTCCACACGCACACCTCAAACACGCTTAAGCAGTCTGAATGTTCAAAACCACACCTCAAAAAATCCACCTTCTTCAGATATCCAATCAGCCAGCGGTCATTGATCTCTCGCCAAACCTCTTATGGACGGCCACCTTCTACGATCGGAGTCATCATCAGCACGTGCTAAGAACCTTAAAAACATTTCAGCAAGATAGTGGCGTCACATAAAAGCCAGCACTGGTGCAAATTGGACCGTAAAACACTGCATTCCATTAGCGCGCACCTTCTGAGAAGGGGGCGTGCGAGATTGGAACATTCCGCTCACGTCAAGAAGTCCGTACCCAAAAACGGAAGGTTTCGAAGTGCTTCGGGGGGGACACATGTGGAATGGAAGGTCGATCGATAACGAATAGGCCTCCTATGGCTGAATGCAAACAGTAGCCATCGAGAAGAACGCGCATGAATCGGCTTTGCCCAAGTGCGGTGTGTTTGTGTTGGTCGATTCTGGTCGGACCGAATGGACACAAACACTGCCGAAAAGCGCCGGAGCAAGCAGTTGTAGAAGTGCACACAGTTCTGCTGCCGTCATGGTCAGCCGCTGAGCCTTGGTGGAGCTAGGCTCTAAGCGTAACATTTCAAAGTGTAGGTTAGAAACGATGACGTACACCACACATATCCACACCCCCTCTGTGCGGTGGTGAAGTCTGTCAAGTTTAGATTTTTTGCTTCTTCTCCCAGCAGGCTTCCTTCAGACACTCTGGGTAGGACCTGATCGATGAAGTTCCGCTCTGCGGTGGAGACGTCAGGGAAGGCCCAGTGCTACGGAATCAGGTTTCACTTCCTCTTCCTCCGCGAACGGCAGCTGTCTCCGTAGCTTCTGTGTGCTACCAATTGCGCTGCTTTCAAATGACCTTCAGGTCGTCCCAGTTGGAGTGTGTGTGTTGAAGTTTTGAAAACGCTTTTGAATGGATCCATATGGATGGCTGCTCCAGCACGCCCGTTGGAAGAAAGTATGTGGAGCGGGGGTGCCCGAGGTGCCATCGATCGCCTTCACCCTGCGGGACCCAGTGACTCATCGTTTACCGGCTGACAGTCGATGTAGCAGTAGCTTGGGTTGCGACTTGCTTGCGAGGTTTTTGCTGGCTCCAGCAGTTTGCGGTTTTCGGCGAACCGTTTTTTCTGCCGCTCTGGGAGTATATGGGAGCCGCCGTGTGAGACGGTTGCAATTTACACAGCCATCTGCTCCCGGCGAAGGCCGGTAATGGTAATCGAGCGGACAGGGGTGAGTGTGCGCGTTTATTTTTTTCTGGTGGTTCATTTTTGATGCTGTGTTGTTCCGTTGTTATTTGAATCGAAGTGGCAACTCACCGCCATCGCATCGGTGTCTGTCAGTCAGTGGCCTGTGCAAAATGTCAAAATATATCGTCCGGGACGCTGGAAGTAGGTTACCGGGAGCATAGAACGTTCACAAAGCTCAGCTCCATCGTCCAGTGCCGAGTTATGGTGCGTCGCGCGTAAAGAGTGAGGTTAAGCGAGCGTAAGTGTACTGGAACTAACGAGATGTCGTTTTGGATGAAGTAGACTTGACACAATTGTACCCTTGGTGTTGCGATCGTAGTAGGCGTAGGTTGCCGATGTTGCACATCTTTCATTATACACTGTCCAAAGTTTGAGGTTAAGAATGAAACGATATGCGCCCATAGTGTAAGAAGAGAAGGTTGAACTTGTTAGAAAACATACCTCAAGAACAAGATGGCAAAATATCTGGAAAGTGGCGAGACTTTAACGGTACGTAGCACTGCTGCTATGAAGTGTGTACTCAACTAGATAATCATTTTTATTGCCGCCCCCTTCTTGTCAGAATCTGCGAATATTCTAAGTGGTTGCCTACTTTGATGGGGTGCTATGGGAAGCGCCCGTTAAGTTCGCAGATGACGTGAGTAGCATTCTGCACGATCGTTACCCTATGATTAAGATAACGCTTTCGTGGCGTCTCGCCAGACACAAACACTGCCGAAAAGCGCCGGAGCAAGCAGTTGTAGAAGTGCACACAGTTCTGCTGCCGTCATGGTCAGCCGCTGAGCCTTGGTGGAGCTAGGCTCTAAGCGTAACATTTCAAAGTGTAGGTTAGAAACGATGACGTACATCACACATATCCACACCCCCTCTGTGCGGTGGTGAAGTCTGTCAAGTTTAGATTTTTTGCTTCTTCTCCCAGCAGGCTTCCTTCAGACACTCTGGGTAGGACCTGATCGATGAAGTTCCGCTCTGCGGTGGAGACGTCAGGGAAGGCCCAGTGCTACGGAATCAGGTTTCACTTCCTCTTCCTCCGCGAACGGCAGCTGTCTCCGTAGCTTCTGTGTGCTACCAATTGCGCTGCTTTCAAATGACCTTCAGGTCGTCCCAGTTGGAGTGTGTGTGTTGAAGTTTTGAAAACGCTTTTGAATGGATCCATATGGATGGCTGCTCCAGCACGCCCGTTGGAAGAAAGTATGTGGAGCGGGGGTGCCCGAGGTGCCATCGATCGCCTTCACCCTGCGGGACCCAGTGACTCATCGTTTACCGGCTGACAGTCGATGTAGCAGTAGCTTGGGTTGCGACTTGCTTGCGAGGTTTTTGCTGGCTCCAGCAGTTTGCGGTTTTCGGCGAACCGTTTTTTCTGCCGCTCTGGGAGTATATGGGAGCCGCCGTGTGAGACGGTTGCAATTTACACAGCCATCTGCTCCCGGCGAAGGCCGGTAATGGTAATCGAGCGGACAGGGGTGAGTTTCAAAACCACACCTCAAAAAATCCACCTTCTTCAGATATCCAATCAGCCAGCGGTCATTGATCTCTCGCCAAACCTCTTATGGATGGCCACCTTCTACGATCGGAGTCATCATCAGCACGTGCTAAGAACCTTAAAAACATTTCAGCAAGATAGTGGCGTCACATAAAAGCCAGCACTGGTGCAAATTGGACCGTAAAACACTGCATTCCATTAGCGCGCACCTTCTGAGAAGGGGGCGTGCGAGATTGGAACATTCCGCTCACGTCAAGAAGTCCGTACCCAAAAACGGAAGGTTTCGAAGTGCTTCGGGGGGGACACATGTGGAATGGAAGGTCGATCGATAACGAATAGGCCTCCTATGGCTGAATGCAAACAGTAGCCATCGAGAAGAACGCGCATGAATCGGCTTTGCCCAAGTGCGGTGTGTTTGTGTTGGTCGATTCTGGTCGGACCGAATGGACACAAACACTGCCGAAAAGCGCCGGAGCAAGCAGTTGTAGAAGTGCACACAGTTCTGCTGCCGTCATGGTCAGCCGCTGTTACGTTTTGTTATACAATGAAGAAGGAACGATAGGTAATAGTTTGGAAAGGGCTCTTGGGGAGTTTCCTTCACGTAGACATGAAGACTTGAGGGTAACATCCGAATATAACCACAGAGAAAGATTTGCGGAAAGCAGAAAAAGATGTTGTTTAGGAGTTCTTGCTTTAGTCACCAGTCTTCTAACAGTTCTTGTCTTGGATCATCCACTACGCCCACTCAAGTCACTAGTAGGTCAAGATTTGAAGACATCATTCTACACGCACACCTCAATCGAGCTGAAGCAATCTGAATTTTCAAAACCACACCTCAAAAAATCCACCTTCTTCAGATATCCAATCAGCCAGCGGTCATTGATCTCTCGCCAAACCTCTTATGGATGGCCACCTTCTACGATCGGAGTCATCATCAGCACGTGCTAAGAACCTTAAAAACATTTCAGCAAGATAGTGGCGTCACATAAAAGCCAGCACTGGTGCAAATTGGACCGTAAAACACTGCATTCCATTAGCGCGCACCTTCTGAGAAGGGGGCGTGCGAGATTGGAACATTCCGCTCACGTCAAGAAGTCCGTACCCAAAAACGGAAGGTTTCGAAGTGCTTCGGGGGGGACAGTTAAGTTCGCAGATGACGTGAGTAGCATTCTGCACGATCGTTACCCTATGATTAAGATAACGCTTTCGTGGCGTCTCGCCACAAGTGGGAACCCACCACCGGAAGGTGTTTTATTTGTGTTTGGGGCTTCTTTTTTAACTCCGCATCTCATCGAGAATGTGCGACTGATGAGGCACACCTTTGCACGGTCAGCAATCGATGGAGTCAGCGTATCATTTTACGACCTGTTTAGCAGTTTCCATTTGAATTGTGCGCTGCAGCAGTTACGAGCAGCTGGTGTGCGTGATCTCCCCTCGATCGGCCATTAAAACAGTCTGTCACCGACAGGCGTGAGAACGATCGGTGTTTTAGCATTCCGTTTCGGGGCCAAGCGAGGGCCGAGTGCGAAATTTTCTTCCCGCTAGCAGCAGCACCAGACCAGAGATACAGAGGCTCGAATTCTTCGAACTCGTCCACGTTTGTCTGATTCGTTTCGTCTTCGTACCATCTTTATGATTCGGCCCGATTGGACGCTCACGGCACGTCACAAACACCGTCGAAGGCGCACACTCGTTATGAGCGGTCTCTTCCACCGTTCCACGAGCCATTCTAATGAGATATCAGATAAGGCACCACAACCCCCCGGACCTAGCGCTGCTGTATATGGCGGCTCCAGAAATGCCGTGTCGTGGCATCTTCCCTAACCTCTGGCGCGAGTGAGAGACATTTTCCCAGTCCCACAAGTGAAACAGTCCCCGGCCGGGTGGAGTGCAGGTCATGGGTTTTTGATGTTTAATGGCTCAGATTTGTGGTCTTCGCGTTCGTTCCGGCGCTGCACATTTTTTTTCCCCGCCCGATACTTGTGCCTTGGATGGTCTCTTGCGGGTCCCGGGTGTCTAGAACTTCGCACACTGGAGCCAGGCGGTTGTATCAAGATGAAGATGATGCCGTGTTTGTTTTGCGCTCCGTGTGGTGCCCCATTACGATGGTCCTATTTCGTCGGCGCATGTTCCTTTCGTCAGTTCTGTTCCTACCCGGCTAGAGACCTGGGGCACCGGGTTAGCAAATGGACACACGGTTTCGGCTAAGCATGACGACGCGCGGGCACATTACATTTAGCGCGTT
The DNA here is from genome assembly GCA_002091845.1 of Anopheles cracens. Classification (NCBI taxonomy): domain Eukaryota; kingdom Metazoa; phylum Arthropoda; class Insecta; order Diptera; family Culicidae; genus Anopheles; species Anopheles cracens. Next base: position 304,845 of record KZ070133.1, read on the forward strand.
GTTTACGGGCTTAGATTTATGAGATCTTCCCTTCCCGCGGGCGCGTTCCAGGAACCTCCGAGCGTTTCGGATTTGGGGAGAGAGAATGGAAAACGCGTTGTTCATCGCGTTCCCGGGTTTCCCTGTGGCGTTCACCGGATTCAGCCGAAAACAAGGTCATGATCAGTGCGCTGGAAACAATGACGAAATTGGGCCACAGATGAGCTGCCGTTGCGCTGCGCCAGCACTGCGGGTGATCGCGATCGGTGTAACGATGACGGTGCCTGTTTGCTCGCGCTGTTCCTCTTCTCCTGTTCCTCGCCGTGACCTTCGTTCAATGTCGTCTTGTCGGGTTAGTTAGCTGGGATGCTCCACAGAAGAAAATCCCTTTCCCAAAGGTCATCGATGTCTAGCTGTCATCTGGAGAGCATCACAGATCGATCTGGGCATTCGGTGGTGTTGGTGTATTTGGAACGTACGCACTAACACTCACGCGAGAATGCTCGTTCGATTGATTACGCGAATCAATGTGGTGATAGAAAGATGAAACCCAAAGAAGAGAGAGATAGAGAAAGCACACTTTCCTTTGAAGCGACTGATTTCGGAAGAATATCGCCCGAGAGCTGATGTGTCCATGTCTTTTGTGTTTTGTGTGCCGGCGAATTGAAGGCAATTGAAGTGCGAACACGAACCATTGGAGCACACATGCGCGCAGCCTGTCAAAAGGGAGTGCCAATGTGTGTTTGTTATTTTTTCGATTACCTCTGTGCCGCTGCAGAGCAAAATAAGAGCAGCAGGAGCGTCCAAAACATAGATTAATAAAAAAAGGCAAGAGAAGCATACACACACATGAAACGAAAGCAGGTCACCTGTGAGCTTGGCCTGCTCGCCTCTAACGTGTGAGTGTAGTGTGGCGGCGCATCTGACTCCAAAACCGAAGCGCTGCTGGCAGATGGCTTACCTCCTCCAACGAGCCAAAGGCGGAAGACACGCCACTAGGGTGTGATGCAGATGCTCTGCGAACTCTTTACCTTATGCATACTGAAGACAGACGTCGGACGTACGCAACTGTTGTCGATCGAGCAGAGTGCGCTCCAATTTTACTTTGCGCAACAAGCGCTCCGGTACTTCCTTATCGGTGTGTACGCTGGTGTGGTTCCACCATGCGAGTGGGTGGGTGGGCAGATAAACCCCGCACCGTACAGCGCCACATCAGCTGCGGCAGTAATAAACCGCAGCAGACCTCTCGGAATGAGATGTTTTCGCTTCCTTTCGGCGAATTGGTGGGAGTTTTGGGGATGGGGACGAGGGCAGCGCAGGCACGCGCCTATTTAGGTGACCGTAATTTACTTTCGTGATCGATTGAGATAGTTTAATTTCTTTCCGCCAGTCTGAGTGCAGCTGCGATCGAATGTGGCGCGTTTGGAGCGGATAATTTGGGGTTGGGATGAATAGTCAGGATTTCACTATCGATGAAGCCAGGAGGGGGAGTATTTAGGGTAGTTTAGTAGCTTTCTTCCCTGATGCTGTGCGCCTTAAAACGCTTTATTCGAGTGGGAAATCGAGAGTGGGTACGAGTACAAAACAAGGCCAACTTGATTTACATTTTTGACATTTGATGCAGAAAGCATCGCAGTAGTCACTGAAGTTACGGCTCGGACATTCGAGTGGTGAAACTGAACACGGAAGCGTTCGCATTTTAAAGCATTTACCTTAAATATCGACTGGTTCCTCTTTTTTTGGCCCAAGTGGGAACCCACCACCGGAAGGTGTTTTATTTGTGTTTGGGGCTTCTTTTTAGCGCGGCATCTCATCTAGAATGTGCGACTGATGAGGCACACCTTTGCACGGTCAGCAATCGATGGAGTCAGCGTATCATTTTACGACCTGTTTAGCAGTTTCCATTTGAATTGTGCGCTGCAGCAGTTACGAGCAGCTGGTGTGCGTGATCTCCCCTCGATCGGCCATTAAAACAGTCTGTCACCGACAGGCGTGAGAACGATCGGTGTTTTAGCATTCCGTTTCGGGGCCAAGCGAGAGCCGAGTGCGAAATTTTCTTCCCGCTGGCAGCAGCACCAGACCAGAGATACAGAGGCTCGAATTCTTCCAACTCGTCCGCGTTTGTCTGATTCGTTTCGTCTTCGTACCATCTTCATGACACGGCCCGATTGGACGCTCACGGCACGTCACAAACACCGTCGAAGGCGCACACTCGTTATGAGCGGTCTCTTCCACCGTTCCACGAGCCATTCTAATGAGATATCAGATAAGGCACCACAACCCCCCGGACCTAGCGCTGCTGTATATGGCGGCTCCAGAAATGCCGTGTCGTGGCATCTTCCCTAACCTCTGGCGCGAGTGAGAGACATTTTCCCAGTCCCACAAGTGAAACAGTCCCCGGCCGGGTGGAGTGCAGGTCATGGGTTTTTGATGTTTAATGGCTGAAATTTGTGGTCTTCGCGTTCGTTCCGGCGCTGCACATTTTTTACCCCCGCCCGATACTTGTGCCTTGGATGGTCTCTTGCGGGTCCCGGGAATTGCATGCACCGGTGCTCCAGTGTCTAGAACTTCGCACACTGGAGCCAGGCGGTTGTATCAAGATGAAGATGATGCCGTGTTTGTTTTGCGCTCCGTGTGGTGCCCCATTACGATGGTCCTATTTCGTCGGCGCATGTTCCTTTCGTCAGTTCTGTTCCTACCCGGCTAGAGACCTGGGGCACCGGGTTAGCAAATGGACACACGGTTTCGGCTAAGCATGACGACGCGCGGGCACATTACATTTAGCGCGTTGTTTACGGGCTTAGATTTATGAGATCTTCCCTTCCCGCGGGCGCGTTCCAGGAACCTCCTAGCGTTTCGGATTTGGGGAGAGAGAATGGAAAACGCGTTGTTCATCGTGTTCCCGGGTTTCCCTGTGGCGTTCACCGGATTCAGCCGAAAACAAGGTCATGATCAGTGCGCTGGAAACAATGACGAAATTGGGCCACAGATGAGCTGCCGTTGCGCTGCGCCAGCCCCGCGGGTGATCGCGATCGGTGTAACGATGACGGTGCCGGTTTGCTCGCGCTGTTCCTCTTCTCCTGTTCCTCGCCGTGACCTTCGTTCAATGTCGTCTTGTCGGGTTAGTTAGCTGGGATGCTCCACAGAAGAAAATCCCTTTCCCAAAGGTCATCGATGTCTAGCTGTCATCTGGAGAGCATCACAGATCGATCTGGGCATTCGGTGGTGTTGGTGTATTTGGAACGTACGCACTAACACTCACGCGAGAATGCTCGTTCGATTGATTACGCGAATCAATGTGGTGATAGAAAGATGAAACCCAAAGAAGAGAGAGATAGAGAAAGCACACTTTCCTTTGAAGCGACTGATTTCGGAAGAATATCGCCCGAGAGCTGATGTGTCCATGTCTTTTGTGTTTTGTGTGCCGGCGAATTGAAGGCAATTGAAGTGCGAACACGAACCATTGGAGCACACATGCGCACAGCCTGTCAAAAGGGAGTGCCAATGTGTGTTTGTTATTTTTTCGATTACCTCTGTGCCGCTGGAGAGCAAAATAAGAGCAGCAGGAGCGTCCGAAACATAGATTAATAAAAAAAGGCAAGAGAGGCATACACACACATGAAACGAAAGCAGGTCACCTGCGAGCTTGGCCTGCTCGCCTCTAACGTGTGAGTGTAGTGTGGCGGCGCATCTGACTCCAAAACCGAAGCGCTGGTGGCAGATGGCCTACCTCCTCCAACGAGCCAAAGGCGGAAGACACGCCACTAGGGTGTGATGCAGATGCTCTGCGAACTCTTTACCTTATGCATACTGAAGACAGACGTCGGACGTACGCAACTGTTGTCGATCAGGCAGAGTGCGCTCCAATTTTACTTTGCGCAACAAGCGCTCCGGTACTTCCTTATCGGTGTGTACGCTGGTGTGGTACCACCATGCGAGTGGGTGGGTGGGCAGATAAACCCCGCGCCGTACAGCGCCACATCAGCTGCGGCAGTAATAAACCGCAGCAGACCTCTCGGAATGAGATGTTTTCGCTTCCTTTCGGCGAATTGGTGGGAGTTTTGGGGATGGGGACGAGGGCAGCGCAGGCACGCGCCTATTTAGGTGACCGTAATTTACTTTCGTGATCGATTGAGATAGTTTAATTTCTTTCCGCCAGTCTGAGTGCAGCTGCGATCGAATGTGGCGCGTTTGGAGCGGATAATTTGGGGTTGGGATGAATAGTCAGGATTTCACTATCGATGAAGCCAGGAGGGGGAGTATTTAGGGTAGTTTAGTAGCTTTCTTCCCTGATGCTGTGCGCCTTAAAACGCTTTATTCGAGTGGGAAATCGAGAGTGAGTACGAGTACAAAACAAGGCCAACTTGATTTACATTTTTGACATTTGATGCAGAAAGCATCGCAGTAGTCACTGAAGTTACGGCTCGGACATTCGAGTGGTGAAACTGAACACGGAAGCGTTCGCATTTTAAAGCATTTACCTTAAATATCGACTGGTTCCTCTTTTTTTGGCCGGTGTCCAGCTATATCTCAAGCGGTAATATAAATTCTCGCATTATCCTCTTTTTATGGGTCGATATATTTACTTAAGCCCAAGCCTTCCGGATCCGGCAGATTGGGTTAAACTTCGAAGAAAAATTGTGGAAGCGTTCGCGTGTGGATGAAGTGTCCAGTGTTCAGCAAAATTGCCGAAATGCTTCTCTCCAACACTTTCTTACTTGAAGAATGCATCATTTAAAGTTTGTTTTCTTCATCTTCTCTCTTTCCAGGTACGTTTGATGAGGTTGTAGTCGGAAGCAACCCAAAAGAAGATTCATCTACTAGAAAGTCCGATCTAAGTATCAGTGACAGCGTGTGGGCCGAACTCATTCATTTCGCAGCCATTAAAGGCGGTCTCGCAAAACGTGTGCGTATATTTCACGTGAGTTTCGTTACAGTTCTCATCATCCGTCTGAACCTTTTTTTTTGCTGCGCGTATGTTGACCCGATGTCGTCAAAAATTAGGCCCATCCAGCTATTGTGACGGTCGAGTGAGCTTGACTTCCCGGAGCACGAGTTTTGGAGGAGGAACCGTGTCTAGCGACTTCCCCCCCTAGTTTTCTTTACCGGGATCGGCTTGATGACCTAGTCTTGTCGACTTTTCTTCCCGCTTCGTTCTTCGCACACGCGTACACACGCGAAGTTCATCGTGCCTGTGTGCCAATTTCCTTTCGAACGAAAAAAACGAGACTCCGGGAGGTTATTTGCAATTCACAACCAAATACTAGAGCCACCGGATGTGATGACCTTCACCCGGAGGAGAGAAGGAGCGAGTGCGGATCCGTCACATAATACTCCACCGAGCCGTAGCTGCTGGAGATCTGCTTTTAATCGATTCCTCAAGTTTCTCATTGACGGAGGGAGGAGGAGGAGGACGGATATGCTCATTAGAAGAAGAAAATCCACCAACCGACCGACGCCAACTCAACCGGAAGTGTAAGCGACCGTGCGCAAAGAGCAAAGAACGCCACGAAGAAAGCCATGCACAATGGGCCTGGCGTACACGTAACGTCTGGCAGCTGGGATTTTATGATGCTGCCGGCTGCTCCTCTTTCGGAATAATGACTCCCACTACTTGCCCGTCATGTTTCCGTGCGTTCTCAACTAATTAGCGAGTGGTTTGCACGTGCCGTCAAAAGTGGAGAGGAACAAAAAAACAAAAATACCAGCTTGAATCGGTTGGCTGGCCTTGATTCGGTGCTGGCGCTGCGCGTCCAAATGTCAGGCGCAATCAAAGTTATGGATCTGGATACCGAAGATATGTAGCCAGGAACATAACGAACTGAGTAGAAGATCGTACCGTTGCTTCCAATCTCCTCCAAAACATAATGGAACAGGTGTCAAGTTTGCAAGACATCTATTTGACCATCGTTGGAAACTGCCAACCGTGTTGGAAATTAACACTGTATCACTAATTGCTACCACCGACACTCAATGTCACACATCGTGGACTTATTAAAAAGAACCGTCCGTTCCGTTACCTTCCTAGCATGCTATTGTGACACATTGTTACTAGCGTCATATGTGCTGGAAGCTCTCGCACACCTGAAAATTCGCTCCAAATTAAGTGTGACGCACGCCTATCGGGAGAAACAATCTATCAGCCGCGCCGCCGAGTGGTTCGGTGCATAAACACTGCTGCGTGCGATCTACCGTCAAGTTTTTGTCATTCCGTTTCTACGTCCACGGCGCACTGCACACGGTGAAACGCGGCAAACTGATTGGCACTCCCCAAAAAGGGTCGCACGGTTGAAGCATCCCAACACCCACCCGTCCGGATGGTTGGATCGTTTTGGTCACTGGACCAAACTGTCGCATCCGAGCCCTTTTGCCAGGTGACACGTGCCCCAAAACCGGCACACTCCCGGGCTGAGATGGCCTGAAAAAGCGTCGTAGAGGA
>KZ070136.1:9376-22489 GCA_002091845.1 Anopheles cracens
TTGCACCGTTGGAATTCCCATCGGCAGAAACCGGGCGTTGTTGCATTGCTCGCACACTAATCTAATCGTTTCGTTATGTTTCCTTCGGGTCCGCTTCGGATTCGGCTCTTAAGCCGCCCGGGGGGGAGCGTTTTCCAAGCGATGCTGACAGTCCGTTCGCGGCGGGATTGAGTCATTTGCGGCGGAGTCAGTTGCTGCAAGAGGGCACGAAACAAACAAACCGGAATTTATGTCACCTTTGGCCGGCGTCGAAACCGCCACACAAACAATGGCTCCACACTTTTGCGCAGATATGAAAGTGAAATTAATGATGCTCCCTTCGAGTGACGACCGGGTCGGTGGGCAACCAACGTGGCCACCAGCCGGAGGTGGCAAAGTTGATGCGCTCTGTGCAGCCAACCTTCACCGAAGGCAGGGCCCACAGACAATCGTCCCCGTTACCATGGAGGTGGGCAAAATGAGATTACATAAATTCGGTTATGCGAAAACAGGTGAAATTTAAGATGCATTGGGCGGTATTTATCGCCCTGCCGGTTTCGAATCGCAAGGCACTACTCCGCTCGTGAACACAATTGTTCGCAATCATTCAGGTTGGGCCATTGAAAACGGGACTAAGAATTGGTGAGGGGTTTACGAACCGTATCCAGATGCGTTTTCGAACGCTTTGCCTAAATCACAAATGTGTCTGCAGTGTCTGCGGGAAATAGAGTAACATTTGATGATCATTCTCTCTTTCGTTCACAGAGTCGGCTTGATACGGGCGCGGTTGGCCGGTGCGCGACTCGCCAAGGCCGATGTACTAGTCTTCCTGGATGCGCACTGCGAGTGCATGGCGCAGTGGCTGGAACCGCTGCTCGAACGGATCAAGGAATCGCCCACGAGCGTCCTCGTGCCGATCATCGACGTGATAGAGGCGAAAAACTTCTACTACAGCACGAACGATTACAACGATTTTCAGGTAAGTTATAAGAATTGGTGAGGGGTTTACGGACCGTATCCAGATGCGTTTTCGAACGCTTTGCCTAAATCACAAATGTGTCTGCAGTGTCTGCGAGAAATAGAGTAGCACTTGATGATCATTCTCTCTTTCGTCCACAGAGTCGGCTTGATACGGGCGCGGTTGGCCGGTGCGCGACTCGCCAAGGCCGATGTACTAGTCTTCCTGGATGCGCACTGCGAGTGCATGGCGCAGTGGCTGGAACCGCTGCTCGAACGGATCAAGGAATCGCCCACGAGCGTCCTCGTGCCGATCATCGACGTGATAGAGGCGAAAAACTTCTACTACAGCACGAACGATTACAACGATTTTCAGGTAAGTTAGGTAAACGAGATGAAAACAGACGAACTTGGTTGTAGGAGTAGGCTCTATATAGCGTGCGCACGTACCAACATAACTTGTTGCTTCGATGTAGTCTATCACAGTATTTTCCCTCGGTATAAGATACTTCATGACATATCAAATCTTCTATTTTTAATCAACAATCTCTTAACTTAATAGTAAAATTATTCAAAATTTACCAAATGTCTCGCCAAATATGCCGATTTTATTTTATTTTTATTTGCTAAAGATTTGGGGTGTTTTTTAAATACAGAAATTATGAGAAGGCTGAAAATGAACACCAAAAATGAATTAAATGGTAGAAATACCAGCCAATAGATGGCGCTCCTCAATCGAGGGTTTTCAATCCAAGTGATGTTTGCAATTGCTATGGTTGCTGGTTGATTTATGTGAAGTATTGAATTCCATTGCATTCTTGGATACAATTGAGAAATCGTTTTAAAGTATTCTACACATAAATTTTGAAAAAAAAATCTTAATCTGCTAAAGTTATGTTACAAGATTACTTATATATGAGTTATTAAAAAAAAAATCTTTTTCAATTTTTGCGCTCCATTATGATCCCTCTGACGACAGTTTTAAATGCCATTAAATCGATTTTATCGATTATATTTTTAGATCGGTGGCTTCACCTGGGACGGCCACTTCGATTGGCATGATGTGACGAAGCGCGAGCGCGCACGCCAGAAGCACGAGTGTCCGGAGAAGGATCTGGAGATCTGCCCGACGTACAGTCCGACGATGGCCGGTGGGCTGTTCGCGATTTCGCGCGACTACTTCTGGGACATTGGCAGCTACGACGAGCAGATGGACGGCTGGGGTGGCGAAAATCTGGAGATGTCGTTCCGGGTGTGGCAGTGCGGCGGTACGCTGGAAACGATTCCCTGCTCACGCATCGGGCATATCTTCCGCGATTTCCATCCCTACTCGTAAGTGACCGAGGGGGCGAAGCTATTGCCACGAGAAATAGGTGATACGAATACGATTCTTGCAGGTTCCCCAACGACCGTGACACGCACGGTATCAACACGGTCCGGATGGCCATCGTGTGGATGGATGATTACGTGGAGCTGCTGTACCTAAACCGGCCAGATTTGAGAGTATGTCAAACGGGGTTACTTTACCGAGCGGTTTGGTCCTACAATTGATCGCCTTTCGTGTTCGTTTTCAGGACCACCCGGAGCTGGGCGATGTAACGCACCGGAAGGTGCTGCGCGAGAAGCTACACTGCAAGAGCTTCGATTGGTACATGAAGAACGTGTATCCGGAGAAGTTCATCCCGACGCGGAACGTGCGCGCGTTCGGGCGGCTCACATCCCAGGCGGACAACCTCTGTCTCGACACGCTGCAGCAGAACGCGGAGAAACCGTGGAATCTTGGCATCTACACCTGCTTCAAGCCGGAAGTGTCCGCATCGCAGCTGTTTTCGCTGACGAAGCGAGGCGTGCTGCGCAACGAGCGCAGCTGTGCGACGGTGCAGGTCAGCAAGTCGGAATCGAAGTTTGTCGTGATGATACCGTGCGTCGATGACGACGATATCGACGACACGTGGGATTTTACCGAGCATCGGCAGCTGATGCACAAGCAGTCGGGCCTGTGCCTGGACAGCAGCGACCTGTCAACGAAGAGCTACGTGCATGTGGCCACGTGTCATCCGGGAATTAAGACGCAAAAGTGGGAATTTCAGCATCAGTAGATGTGTACATGTCTGTGTGTGTGCATGAGAAAAGAAAAAGAATGTGAGGAAGCGTGTGTTTGGATATGATTGCGGTATGTGTGCGAAGAGTGGAAATGTTTCTTTTTATATATGTGTACTAAAACCGAGATCTGCAACCATGAATGCTACCGTCAACATAGAACTACTACCACTGACTAACCGATACTATTATCCCTCTTACCGTAAGAGCCCTTCGACTGGAAGCAAAACAATAATACCTCGTTAAGGTTGAGATAAGGTAGAAAAGGGAACATGTCCTCCTCCTACATTGGATATTAGCGTGCGTTAGATGTCCAGTCTTAGATAGGTATAGCGAATGCTTCTTCTTCTTTGATGTAACGGTCTAGGTTGGTCTAGCTCACAGCTTACTAGACTCATTTATTCCACATTAGCTGGACAATCATTTCGTGCTAGTGAGGGATAGTCCAGATGAAAAAATTGGTACCGGCCATGTTGCCTGAAGACCGTCGTTGTTACACATGGTGGTAACGTCGGGTTTCCTCCGGGCATAGCAAGCCACACTTGTTTAGTATTCACCCCGTTAACTAATTTTGAAGAAACTGAACTCCTGCAAACTTCGTGACTATTAGTTCAGAGATTGCTAATTTAAGTTTATCTATCGTCTATCTATCTAAGACTGGAGGGACAGAATGAGGGAGGGTGTAAGAAAGAAGGTCTTAGCCAGCAAAGTGATAAGTAGAAGAGTTTTGGGCAACCATCAATCACTGTGGCAGGTTATTAAACTATATGCTCACAAAACTGTTTACAGTTTGTGAAATGAAGGGAAACGCTTGGGAAAAATAGCAACATAGCTCTGAAATGTGCATAACTAATCATCACTACGTTGTTACCAACGGAATTTTTGTTAATTTAGCTGGGTGTAGCAATACAGAGCAGGAAGGATAGACAAAATCTTCTAATATATCGGGCGGGATCATACGGATCGAAACAAATCCGTACGGCCAAACTAGATGTGCGAAACGTAGAATTATGAAGCTTTCCGCTTAGCTTCGTGAGTATAGCGCTTCGAGTGCAGATTTTGGACTATATTATTTTCAGAGACTTATTTCCGATAGCTATTGCTTCAACTGACGATTCAAGTGGAAAGCTCAAACCGTTTGTTACAACAAGACTAGACCGTTCACTAGGAATATACCGAAGCATGAGCTACAAATGTGCAAATACATTCCTTCAGTACGTCTCTTTTTTCGCAATTAGGACTATTACAGTTGAAAATGATTTACTTGATTGATAGATATTGTAATGCTTTCTTCACTTTACAGAAGATTTAGAACAGTGTTTTTTTTAAAAAATGGGAATTGGAAGATATCAGGAACGGTGCGGAAATGAACGCGTAGTACTTACGTGGCGTGCTGTACGCTTCGACTGCAATGCAATAATGCTCACACTTATACAATCGACGCAATGAAGAGCGAATTGAGCAGAAAAGTGGTTGGAGCATCGGAAAAGTGCCACGAAACTTATGATTAAACACGTGCCACGGTATAAAACGGGGAAAACTCTGCGATGGCATGGTTTAGAATGTGCAGCAGAAAGTGGCTCGGATGTTGAGAGATATTTACAGAGCGGTGAAGAAACACGAACACGCTAGCTCACCTGGGTTCTGCCAACATAGGCCATCGTCATTAACGCCAAATGTGCGAAAGCGCAAAGCTGCTTTGCTTAAAACGTGACAGGGTAGATATGTCTATCGTACTTCCTAAGAATCTTGTAAGACTCCGTTGTGGAACTGTGGATTTGAAGGAATTAACCTTTTTTTAGTATACTTGATTGCACAGAATGTTTGGAATGTTTTGCTCAAACGTCCTCGCTAATGGCGATTGCCAACTGACACATCACGTCACATGCAAAATCAAACGGAAGTCGGAAACGTATCGAAGTAAATAGGGTTAGCATTGTACAATAACAGATGTAAGAAATTCGAGTGCCACGCAGGTTGGCACTGAAGAAACGATAGGACTGGTGTATAAAGGAATGGGGAAAACATTGTTACAATAAACTATTTGTTTAAAAACATGCAAAACATCTCACGTATAAAGTGGTGAAGTAATTGCTTTACGTTTATTTAAAGGTGCAATTTGGATGACATTTTTTCGGAACGTGCATATGAGGACACACATTTTGTTCAAAAGTTATTTAAAAAAAAACAGTTAGAATATGTGTGTGTAAAGCGCGAAAAATCGAGCCAGAATATGTTGTGCTTCAAAATAGTGCCCGTCAAATCCTGTGGCCGTTGTAGGTAGCACAACTGGTAGCGTTACCTTAATCGTTGTGGTTTTGCGCTCAACTTACACATAAAAAATACAAATTTGTTTCTGCATGTAGAAAGTAAAATAAACTTTTTCGAATACCATTTAGGTATATTTATCATACTTTTCCTGTGACCTTATTGTAATAGTACTTGGGTGTTATTGAAAAATGTCTCTTAAAGCTTAATTCAGTGCAAATTTGAAATAATTATTCACGTTCAAAATTACCGACTACCCGGATCAGGAATATATTGTAGTTTTGGTTTTTTAATACAGGGTTAAGGGGTTTTTTCAAGTTTCCCCATACAAAATGAGCTTGAACAGTTGAAGTTATAGTAGCTCAATTCAAATGTGGCAAAAGAAACAAAGAATATGGAAAGAGCGCGTAAGAACGTACCGGTATTCCTTTTCTGTTTTATTTACTGAATTTCTTTAAATAAACAAACAAAAACAGTCATTTTGAACTTTGCAGATCGGGTACCAACCTTATTGATGTAGACATTTGACAGCTCTTTTCAAAACAAAATTCATCCCAGGAAAGGTGTACTATGGGAAATGGGACTCGGATTCGGTCAAAATTGGGCTGTTGTTTTCAACAGCATGAAATCGGCCTGATCCAGTTTTCTGGGTATTTCTAGTACCTTTAAAAAGTGTGTGAGAAAACTGTGTTATTTATGCTTGAAAATGCCATATAAAGCAGATTTCAGTGATATTGTTTCAAAATTTAATCATTTTGTTGCCATGGGCTCGGTGTTCGCAAGATTCATCCGAGGTTCATTTTGCAGTGCTCGAAACTGCTCGAACGATTGATTTGACAGATTTGACGGCTGCTAAGAGCAACAACAAACAAAAACAGCTGTTGTTGTTGTTTATCTATAAAAAAAGTGATTTTATAAATTAAAAAAGATTTTTATTTACAGTGGCAGTGCTTGATTGAATTTTCCGGATCGAAAAGAAATGAATATCGTTCGTAATGAGTACGTAATTCCCTCGTCATGTATTCCACACCGTCGGAAGTGCTATATTCGCTTGTTTGCTTTGCATTGCAGCTTCAAGATCATGCCACGCTCGATGGTGTGCGAGGACAGCAACTTACGGGGTGATATCACGATCTCCTCCGGCTGCGTCATCCACCCGTGCTCGACCATCATCGCCGAATCGGGACCAATAGTGCTGGGTGAAAATTGTATCGTCGAGGAGTATGCGACGGTACGCTACCGGATACCGGAGGACCATCCGGACTACGGGAAGCTCACGGAGGAGGGCACGCTGAAGCCACTGATTATCGGACCGGATAATGTGTTCGAGGTGGGCTGTACGGTTGAGGCACTTTCGATCGGCGAACGGAATGTGTTCGAATGCAAGAGTTATGTGTCGGCGGATGTGACCGTCGGAAGCGGATGTCTCATCGGTGCCGGCTGCCGGCTGGTTGGCAAGCAGACGCTGGGCGATAAGACGATCCTGTATACGAGCGAGTGTTTGCAGCGGGAAGCGATGGATAGACAGAAGACGCAAATGATTCAGTTAGACTATTTGCGAAAGATACTGCCAAATTACCATCACCTTAGGAAAGTTAATCACGACCCAAAGAAGGCGCGGCCGCAGGTGTGAGCGCGTAAAACAAGGTCTCACCCAAAATCATATCCAGTCGTGCGCGCATAGATTGTAAGTTTCGTCACTATTCCGTTCCATTTGTGTTGCTCGCTTCACTAGTTGATTTATTAATTTACTTAATGCCTTCATCATTTATCGTTGGGCAGTGTGCTTTTCGAATGCTATAATAAATTTCTGCCATGGGCTCGGTGTTCGCAAGATTCATCCGAGGTTCATTTTGCAGTGCTCGAAACTGCTCGAACGATTGATTTGACAGTTTTGACGGCTGCTAAGAGCAACAACAAACAAAAACAGCTGTTGTTGTTGTTTATCTATAACAAAGCGATTTTGGGCATTAGCGCGGACGAATAACTCAATCACAAATTGACAAGAGTTGTGAGGGAATATTTGTATTTTTTTTAAATTCTATTGTTCTTGTGGTAATAGTCCTCAGGCAAGGTTTAATTAATATTTAAATAAATAGCTTACTCTACCCGCCAACAGATGGCGCCATCGCAATGAAGACTACACTGAACAATGTTTTCTATGGCTACTATGGACTTAACGTATTCCGCATCCTTTAGCCCTACAATTAAGACTGGTGGTTGAATTCTGGACTGCACTGGAATTGTTCAATTCAATTGTTTATATTGAGGTGTTTATTTGAATAAAAACTACAAATATTCAAAATTTTACATTAAAAAATTGCTATGAACTCTATGTAACTCTTTCAACATTTTTCATCTGATTTTTAACAGTTCCAACAGTTCAAAAAATTCGTTCAATTCAATCTTGAATTGGAAGTGATCAATGTTAAGCAGAGTGTGGAAGCTGTGCGTGGGAAATGACATTTTATGAATTTGTGGAACGATTAAAGATGAGGTAGCACTATTTCATGTAACTTTGGGATCTGTTCACGAATGGATAGAAAATGATGTAAAAATACATAATTCAAAGAGTGACGTATTGGTTCCAAAGTTTGGACGGTCTAAGTTGAAATAGAAACGTAAAAGCAATACAAATCTGAATAAAAAATTACTGATGATGTAGTAGAAAGGTCTTTTTCTTTTTTTTCTTCACTATGCAAACAAACGTGAATACTGCAAAACAATACAGGAATATAAGCAAGTATGCGCTTACTGCAAGTATTGTGCTTTATGCAAGTAGTGCTTACTAAACACTTTTTCATTTGTTTAAACTTTCTCCAAAATTTCTGGGATAAAATGATGTACTTGGTGCATCATCCTTTTAGAAAAAAAAATTAATTGATTTTGACTAATTTGGACCAGCCAAGAAAGCGCATACCAAACTCATCTTGCACCAAAAACGGAAATGTTTATTTATTTTCCTTTGTTCTCTTTCACTCTCTCGTCTCGTCTCAATCCCTGCACTGCATCCAAACGAACACACATCAACGACATCAAGCTAAGGCCACGGTCGACGCAGCGAATGCATCCAACGCATCCGTGCCATAATTTCACACATCTTGCACTGGCAATCCCTCGGCGGCAAGATCGTTTGTACCGAGGTTCCCGTATCGCACCGAGTCTAGGGAGAAGAAGGCCGAATGTTGGAAATATTAATTTACTACGGAATTTTAAGCAATTATGAAAACGTCCACCAGACCGCATGCATGGGACGAGGGCCGATTTACGATGTGTTTCCTTTAATTTTTACGACCCATATCCGGCCCGTGTGACGGCCGGTTTGACGGTGGCCAATGCCGAGGCAATTCAGTTTCGCTTTTGCGTTTGCGACATGCCGACGACAGTTTGAAAGATCAAAGCGATTTTGGGCATTAGCGCGGACGAATAACTCAATCACAAATTGACAAGAGTTGTGAGGGAATATTTGTATTTTTTACACTAGTTGATTTATTAATTTACTTAATGCCTTCATCATTTATCGTTGGGCAGTGTGCTTTTCGAATGCTATAATAAATTTTCTCTATTTACTGGTTTATTATTGTACAATGCTTCACTGCTTGTAATAGTCCGGTTATGAACGAATAGAGGAAAGAAATGAATATTATGCTCAGCTCATAAACATTGGAACAAACATCGGAGAGAGTAATTTTACCATAACTCATATCGGTGAGCAAGTTAGGGCTCTTCTCCAATTTAACCACCTAACGCACACTGAGTTCATGTAGGACATAATTTGTTGCCCTTGTGTCACGGTTCAGACTGGATCATAGGTGATTTTGACGGTGTATATGAAAACAATAATAGATTCAACATTTTTTCATCAAGAATATCAGAACATTAAAGACTGATTTGTCAGGTCGCTCACTCTCCTTCTGCTGGTTTTTATGGAATACATTTTCGTCTTATTTTTACTAAACACTCTGATAAATCTAATTCTTAATATTTAAAAAATCATCTAGAAATGTAAAAAAAACTCACATTCCATTCAGTATTTGAATAAAACATTTAATGGGATTTTTTCTCACAGCTGTAGAACTGCATTTTTCAAGGGTGTCAAAAAGGGTGCGGAACAAAATACAGTCCGGTCAGTAGAACTAGATTAGATCTCGCCTCGCAAATAGAGGTCCTCGGCTGTTTCCAAGAAATTCCAGCGCCAGCGCCACAATCGTTTAAATTGACATGCAACATCTGAAACACACATGCCTCTTTTCCCACGTGATGCCGTTCGCAACAAGCGTTGTTTGTTTTTCCGTTTTCCCGCAACTACAGCACTCGTAATTGTTTCCAATATCTGAATAATCGAACAAACGATGTTAAGTGTCCACTATCGGTCTCGTCAACGCGCTAGGCCCAGTGGGCGGATATGGGAACACACAAACAAGGACCTCCATCCTTTTGCGTTTTTTATTCACTCCTGTTTATAGTTTCAGTGGCGGGAAAGTGGTGTCGTTCTTTTTTAAACGTATAATTTTTATTTTACGGTTCATACATTGTCGCTCATAACTTATTGGCGACCTCACGTTTCCTTTTTGATTCCAATTCACTTTCACATGTATTTTAATGGATTTTCATAATTTTTCACCATTTTGTTTTTAACATTTCCTTTAAAAATTTGCCTTCTTTTTCTTTTCCTTTCTTTTTCTTTTTCTAATTCTAAATTCTTTCCTACAAGCGCGTAACAAATACGCGATACAAAATACGAAGTTTTTAGTTTCGTTTTGGGGCGATATTTATTAAAGCTTGATTGTCCTACGAAGTTTGGTTTGTTTCACCTGCGATTTGTGCTAAGTATTCGTACTTCTCATCAGCACCCGCATCCCTGGAGCACGGCGATCGTACCCGGCGGCGCCGGCGGACGCTATCTGTCGCAGGCGGCGAATGAGAAATTGTCCACACTTCTGTTCCACCACTCGAGCGGTGGACATAAATCGCAACCGGGCGGAGGTGAGCCGGCCTTCCACGTGCCGCACGAGCCACCGGGCGCCGCCAGTCCGAGGGGTGCCCGAAGTGGCGATAAATTGTTCCCAATCGCCGCCGACGCCGAGCTGCTGTCGAAGGTGTACGCGGCCTATCAGCAGCACCAACCGGCCGGGCCCTTCCCGGGGGCGCCACTGGAACCGGTGCCGTCAGCGAACGTGCCCCAGCACCAGCTCCAGCAGCAGGACACGGCTGGTGACGCTGGCAGGACGGCACCGACACCGGAGGACGACGAGCGTACGCGACCGATGGAGGACGGGGGCGACAGTGCGGATGGGTCCGCGTACAGCGATGACATTAGTCTGTCACTTTCACCGTCCGGATGCGGCAAAACGGCCGGTAGGTTGTCTCTCGCTCTCACTCTTATTAATGACGCGATCCATGACGGTGATTCGACAGAAAAAAAACCCCCCGGTGATGACTCCTTCGATGGGCGCAACGGCACTTGAAGGTGGCCGCCAGCAACAATCGAATGTGATTTGTCATGAATGTTCGGGACTCATAATCCCAAGGACACAATCCACATGGAGAAAGGAGATACAGAACAGCAAAACAATCATCCTTCCCTGTAGTCCTGCGTCGACGATATGTATCGTGCTCCCTTTCGCACCGTGGCTGGTGCGCCCGTGAAAGAGGGAGCAAACGGTACGCACACAAAATGCAACCAACCCCGGGCGTTGCGATCCAATCCCATCGAAGGAACCATTGGGTGGTGAGCGCGAAAAGGAAACGACTATATGCCGAACGCCTCTAGCAGGCCTGGTGTGCACGCATGGCGCCGTGTGCTGCAAACGAACGTCGTTTGAACGTGGCCAGTGTCAGTCGAAAAGTTCCCTCCCGAAAGTGTCGTTCGCTGCCGTTCGCCGGGGTTTCGTGTGTCGACAGATCGAGTGGAGTTCTTCAGTGAGAACGATTCAGTGAGATTTGTCCCATCCGGTGTGTTCCGTTCCAGTGCAGTGCAGTGATTTGGGTTATCGGGTTATCCTATGCGGCGGTGATTAAAGGAAGGACTTTACGTGCGCTCCACCATGGATAAACTCTCGACCGCCGTTCCGTCGGCGACGGTCGGAGCGGTGCGCGGTGTGACGGAGGTGAAGTTTAGCCGCCCGCTGCCCAGCTCGTCCTTCAGCATCGAGAACCTGATCGCGGTCAAGCAGCGGCGGCGTAGTGCGGGTGGATCCTCACCGGAGATCGACCCGGTCGAGCAAGGATCGGACTGTTCGCCACCGCCGCCGGGTCTCAACTCGGCTCTTTTCTTGGAGGGAACACCCCAGCAGCAGTATCTGGCGGCGGCCGCTGCAGCCGGGTACAGTGCGGCCATGCTTTCCTTCAGTTCCTTTCCGCCTCTCTACCACCACCACCACCACC
Organism: Anopheles cracens; assembly: GCA_002091845.1. Taxonomy (NCBI): domain Eukaryota; kingdom Metazoa; phylum Arthropoda; class Insecta; order Diptera; family Culicidae; genus Anopheles; species Anopheles cracens. Next base: position 21,068 of record KZ070136.1, read on the forward strand.
AACATCCGCACCACCACCAAGGCATCATAAATGCTCGAATAAATAACAATAGAACTGTATGTAAATCAATTATAGTGATCCCACAAAGTAGAGAGAAAAGAGATACTCGAGAGATATACAATAAATATAACTCTCACAAATTTTTAGTCAGGATGAATATGAACTGTAAGTTTTTATAAATTTTGTTTGTGCAGCCTTTTATAAATGTTTGAATAAGTATCACACAAAGTAATTGTTTAAATGACGCAATAGTTTGCAAATTGTTAGAGAAAATATCGTTGCAGAAATATCCAGATAATTTATTATCATGCCTATGAAATGCTAATTATAAGTCGATTGCGTCAGAGTACTGACACTTTGTTGAATGCTGTAAGATGCACAAATAACAAATAAATCTTAGCAAAATGTACGATCTATTAAGGTTATAGGTTGAATTGCGAACAATAGTTAATTAGGGAAAATATTTTATTTCTTACATCTTTGCCAATAGTTGTTTTTCATTATTTTCAAACCCTGCACACATTTTTCATACCAGTAAAGTACAATATTACATAAATTCGCATATTCACAAAAATGTACCTTTTATTTAATGTTTCGTTATTTTTTTTTACGAAACAAATGTTTTTTTTGTTGCGGGAACGAAAACGTTTTGCCCCGAATCGAACATTCTAGTTGACAATGCGTACATCGATTTTACATCGAAGCTTGAATCGATAGTCTTACTACTTACCAAGTTGAAAAATATGGAGTTTTCTTATAATATAGTTCTGCTTTATTAAACGTTCTGATCATTTAATGCAACTATAAAGCTCGATTGCTTTACAACCTTGCTGCAAAGTTCTTAGTGTGCGTTTAGTCAAAAGTAATTAATAATGGGTAATATTCACTCTTCATGTTCATGTTATTGTTCGCTGATGACTATTGACGACGCTCATTGGCTCCATAAACTGAATATAGTTTCTTCAGATTTGCCGAATGTTAGATTCACTGTTATCACAGCTGCGGCGGGCTCTTACTTGAGTTCACGTTGCGTGTAAGGAGTTTGAGCAGCTTGCGATGATTCTTTGAATTGTGTGCCCTCGTAGAATTCATACTGAGTTTTCATGAATATTTTGAATTGTCATGAAGGAAAGCCGCTGTGTTTTATTTATTTTTTCTGAGAGCTTTTAAACTAGCGCATGTAGTTAGTGGCAGGTGGCACTCTAAGTTTCTGTGTAATATGCAGTCGAAAAGATACTCTGTACTATCGGAGTTCTATGTCTGTAGCGTACTGTTTGCCAGCTGCTGTATACACACATGCCCATCTTCCAAATCGGTTCGTTCTATTGTCGTCTACACGTCCACGAAGTCGTCCAACACTTCACTAAGCCTAATGATGTAGCAATTCAAATAACATTTTATAGTTTAAAACAAATTGTTCCA
>KZ070142.1:5775-23194 GCA_002091845.1 Anopheles cracens
ATGGAGTTAGCATGTTTATAAATTGACATGTAATTTACCTTTTAATTGCTTTGTTGAGTTTAATTATGAATCTATCTGCTATCTGTGTTTTTATATTTTAAAAATAACAATTTAAAACACTATAAATACAAGTTATAACTAAGCTTACATTATTGTTTAAGCATATTGCAGCATGTATATTTAAACTTAATATTGAAATCGTTTGAAATAAATACATATCCTCACAACCTGTTATCCTTTATCTTGTTTTTTTCATGTTGATCTTAGTGCATGGAATTCAAGGGCATGGAAGAAAACATAAGCGCCATCCTTAGCATCATTATTTAAATATGGTGTAAAACTTATAGAAATATAAAAAAAAACTCCAGAACTAACCAAAAATTTATTTTAAAAAAACTATACTTGTAAACATAAATATGATATATATGCCACATATATAGTTATATATATGCAACATATAACCGGGGAAATATTCATGCAACATTGTTTGAAGGGAACAACCCTATTCCGTGGAAGAAAAACGAAGACGATTACTAAGCCTCTTTTTTACATACATCGCGACTATTCCCTCAACACAATCGCTTTACCAAAATATCTGACAAATGATGAAAAAATAGATGGAGAAAGTAATACTGAGAGAACCAAAGAGTTGCCAGTTAAAATGATGTGAGAGTGAAAATAAATAAAAAATGTATGTCACCGGCGAATTGGACACTATTTTGGTTTCAGTAATCTTATAGATAGTTTTATTAACAACGCCCTGTCCGCTCTGAATGTACGAATAAAGATTAATAATTGACAGCAAAGTTCAAGGACATTCTCGCACACCCAAATAAACCAGTAGCTAGGTTATGATAATAAAGTGGTTTGGAGGAAATAGCTTTAATGCCTTTTTAACACGACCATAACTCATCCAACAATCGATCAGAGTCCGTGAAGGCAAATAACTACCTTGCTTGCACTTAACCAAATGAGAAGAGAACCTTGTTTTCTTTCGACAATAATACTCTCGATCGGTAGGAGCAGGACGATGATGGTGGTGTAGTACTTGATGACTGTTCTATTTGTAGCAGCGATTATTCTATTCGTTCTACTCACCATTCCTTCTTCCTCGCAGTCCCTGTGAACCATTGCAGTTTCGGTATTGGAGCCAAACAAATCACAATGCTACTACCCTTCGGAAACCACCAATAGTACAATTTGACAACTGGTGGCAGCAGGAAACTCTCCGTAAACAACTTCGTTCCGTCTGCTCCATTCGCCGGGAGCCGTTGGTTGCTATGTTGCATGCTATGCTACTATGATGTTACGGGCTAATTTTCTTCCTTCCATGTTGTGCGGTTAGTAGCTTCCGTCCCGATGCTGACCACCCGTTGGGTATGGTGGTAATGTCCGACCCAGGCATACTTCACGGGACACAACACACGATGGATGTAGTCGCGTACAGTTGCGCTGCCTTTTTTAATACGTTGAACCGCGTTTTTCTGGTTAAATAGTTTCCAATCGCCATAACATTTCACCTGGAGCAGTGGATTGTTTCGAAAGGTTCACCAGACGAAAAAAAAAATGTTGCACGCGGTCGTCTTTTAAACGTTTGTTGAAGTAATAGGTGAACCTAAGCAAACTAGTTCATGGACGCTCTCTGCGAGGTGATCGATTTGTTTGTCGTACATGGTGCAGTTGCTGTTGTGTAAGTTTGAACTTGAAAGCGCCTTCCAGAACGCACAACACGCACGCATCACGGTCGAAACAGATGCTCGCTGGTATTATGCCGGTTGTGCGCTCATCGTAGAGCAGTCGTACCCCGTTCAAAGACTGGCTGGTAATGTCCGGCAAAAAAAACTGTCGATTTTACTCCCGCCGATGTGCGAAGGCTGGATGCAGGTGCGAGGTATTGGAACGAAGTAAGAGAGACAAAGAGAAGGAAAAACAAGTCGACGTTCGAGAGAGGGAAATTCATCCGAAGCTAGTGGAGCACGTAGCATGGGGAAAATTCTCTTATGTCGGCACGCTACATCTTGTCCCCCGGGTCGAATTTCGTACCTTGATTTATGTTTACTTCTTTTCTATTTGCATTGTGCCCACCAGGAGCATAGCTTGGCGCAAAAACTGCAGGTACCAACATAACGGCAGCATAACTCCACCCATCAGTCAGCCATTGTCGGGGTGATTTTAGGATCTTTTTAGCTCAGATATTGTAGTCAGATCATAGTTTTGGCATACTTTCTACCTGTTTCATTTAAAATAGAATAACTACTACTTTCAAGTAGTAGTTATCCAAGTAGTTCATATTTATACATGATATTTGAATCTAATCGTAACAAAATTCTTTTTAATGCAGTAAAATGACAAGCATATACCGAACATACACACAATACCATATAGAAAAAACTCATCCAGCAGATCGCAAGACCGGAACTATTCCAAACTTGAACGCTGATTACTGTTCAAAATATTGTTAATGATTCTAGAAAGCTGCATGGCCTGTAATGAAATTCATTTTTGATGTTCTAATTGAAGCACAGAGAGTTCAGAGACAGTTAAGAGAGCCGTACGGAGTATCTAAATAGTTTGAGCATTCCAAGCGACGGACTGTCGATTGGAGCGCATCATACAGGCAGCAGTTAATAACTTATTCAAAACGACACGCATCAAAGACTCCATAGAACCCTTCATAACTTCAACAGCCACAGAATGCAAACGGTGTTTGGCCCATACGGGCCATTTCTCCATTAGACCATATCCAATTAGCCAGCGCTTCGGCCATTCCCTGCTAGGCTTCTTACTTCATAATCCACTGATGAGTCCCGATTAGCCTTCTGGGCCCTAGCCCCCAGCCAACACACGGTGCAGTCGGATAAGCCTGTGTGTAGGTTAGCCCGCTCGGTCTCCGCAACGACGCCCATTAAACCAAAACACTACAGATTGCATGATTCGGACCGATCTTTTGTCACACTTCGGTGCGTCGCCCGTAAACTGGGCGAATTGCATCGCTTTTTTTCTCGCTCCTTAAACCTTATCTGCCACCCCAAACATTTTCTCTACCCTTGCGCAGTATGTCATGCGGAGGAACGGCTAGCAACACCCCGGTGAAGGGGAGCTAGATCAAACGTTGGCACCGCTGGGAGATTCGGGCGTTTGGAAATAGAATGGGCTATTAACTGAATAGCGCTATTAATCTAAGGAAGCTAACTCTAGCTTCGACAGGTTTAATTAAGGGATTTTTTACAGTATCTTTGTTCCGTTTGTGGCCATTTTGAGGGGTTCCTTTTAGTTATTATTTACAAGCTCTTTTATACAGTTGCTGTAGCAAAGAATATGTCATTTAGTATGTGAAATGATCTTTTACTCCTATTCACTATATGAAACCATACGATCACCCAATGAAGTGGCGTAGATTAGTGTGTATTGCATTTCGTATGTGAAATTTTCCCAAAGTCCCAACATTAAACACCATCCCCTCAAGAAATCGTTTATTCCATAATTAGGTTCATACAACAGCATTCCATCCTGAGAACTTTAATTCACACCTGTGTGCCACGACATCTGCCATTAAATCAAAATTCGCACTCATTCCAGCAAGAAGAAGTCATTTACATTCCTTGATGACGCCAAAAAAGGAGCCACTGCCAGAGCGCGATACTGGGGAAGCAATAAGGCTTTCAACATACCGCCAAAAGCACGGTAATAATCAATACCCATCGAGAATTACACGCTCCAGAAGGGTCGAAATGCATGCAGGCAAAGAAGGGCGTAGGGAACGAAATTCATAAGGACCATTAATGAGGTGAGAACGTTGAGAAACTCCTCCGGTGGATAGAGTGTCGAAATTCAATCAATCAACTTCACGGCAGCCCAACAAGAATTCGTTCGAATTCATTCGAATTAATTGATGTAAACAAACGCTGATTACTGTTCAAAATATTGTTAATGATTCTAGAAAGCTGCATGGCCTGTAATGAAATTCATTTTTGATGTTCTAATTGAAGCACAGAGAGTTCAGAGACAGTTAAGAGAGCCGTACGGAGTATCTAAATAGTTTGAGCATTCCAAGCGACGGACTGTCGATTGGAGCGCATCATACAGGCAGCAGTTAATAACTTATTCAAAACGACACGCATCAAAGACTCCATAGAACCCTTCATAACTTCAACAGCCACAGAATGCAAACGGTGTTTGGCCCATACGGGCCATTTCTCCATTAGACCATATCCAATTAGCCAGCGCTTCGGCCATTCCCTGCTAGGCTTCTTACTTCATAATCCACTGATGAGTCCCGATTAGCCTTCTGGGCCCTAGCCCCCAGCCAACACACGGTGCAGTCGGATAAGCCTGTGTGTAGGTTAGCCCGCTCGGTCTCCGCAACGACGCCCATTAAACCAAAACACTACAGATTGCATGATTCGGACCGATCTTTTGTCACACTTCGGTGCGTCGCCCGTAAACTGGGCGAATTGCATCGCTTTTTTTCTCGCTCCTTAAACCTTATCTGCCACCCCAAACATTTTCTCTACCCTTGCGCAGTATGTCATGCGGAGGAACGGCTAGCAACACCCCGGTGAAGGGGAGCTAGATCAAACGTTGGCACCGCTGGGAGATTCGGGCGTTTGGAAATAGAATGGGCTATTAACTGAATAGCGCTATTAATCTAAGGAAGCTAACTCTAGCTTCGACAGGTTTAATTAAGGGATTTTTTACAGTATCTTTGTTACGTTTGTGGCCATTTTGAGGGGTTCCTTTTAGTTATTATTTACAAGCTCTTTTATACAGTTGCTGTAGCAAAGAATATGTCATTTAGGTATTGGAACGAAGTAAGAGAGACAAAGAGAAGGAAAAACAAGTCGACGTTCGAGAGAGGGAAATTCATCCGAAGCTAGTGGAGCACGTAGCATGGGGAAAATTCTCTTATGTCGGCACGCTACATCTTGTCCCCCGGGTCGAATTTCGTACCTTGATTTATGTTTACTTCTTTTCTATTTGCATTGTGCCCACCAGGAGCATAGCTTGGCGCAAAAACTGCAGGTACCAACATAACGGCAGCATAACTCCACCCATCAGTCAGCCATTGTCGGGGTGATTTTAGGATCTTTTTAGCTCAGATATTGTAGTCAGATCATAGTTTTGGCATACTTTCTACCTGTTTCATTTAAAATAGAATAACTACTACTTTCAAGTAGTAGTTATCCAAGTAGTTCATATTTATACATGATATTTGAATCTAATCGTAACAAAATTCTTTTTAATGCAGTAAAATGACAAGCATATACCGAACATACACACAATACCATATAGAAAAAACTCATCCAGCAGATCGCAAGACCGGAACTATTCCAAACTTGAACGCTGATTACTGTTCAAAATATTGTTAATGATTCTAGAAAGCTGCATGGCCTGTAATGAAATTCATTTTTGATGTTCTAAGTACTTGCAATACAAATCAGCCTAGGTGCAAGTCGGTATTATTGATCAATTTTGCAAATAGACCAGTATAAGCATTCAGCTAGATACCATCTGATTTATATAGCACAAAGCTATTCGTGATTGCAAGAAATCTTCTTAAGGTCCATCCCCATATGATGCCTCTGCGCTTCATGCCAAATGAGACGTTGAGAATCACCTGGGAAATGGGAAATGAGTCTGGTATCCCCATGGCATGCCCGTTCGAAGACAAGAAAGGTGTTAGCGTCCACCGTCAAGATGATCCAGAGCCTTGACCCCAGAGTCAATATTATTATCAACACAAGACCAACAGAAATTATTCGCAATATGAAAATCTTTGCGAACACCTTCCCAACACTATTAAAAAAATATATTGTAAAATTTGTTGTATTCTTCACGTATTACTCGTACTTTCAGAAATTATGCATTAAAAAATGTAAAACAGCTGATTATTTTCATTTTTTTTCCACAGAATATACAGTGAAACCTCTCAAAACCTGTGAAAACCTCTCAAACCTCAGAATATACAGTGAAACCTCTCAAAGATGAAATCTCTTCAAGAAAGATGTTTCTTTCGTAAAACCCTCATAGAAAGTAAGTTAATCTGTAAAGAATATCCTCTAAGCAAGGATGTTGGAAAACGTCAAATGCCGCGTTATTAGTACTACGTGTTTTTAGTACTTCGACCGGATCCAAGAACATTCCGCGAGAACAGTATAAATACGACCGCAGCCACCGTCTTTAGCACGAGACTGAGTGAATAAAGGTACAATATTTTGGCTTGCGCTACGGAAGCTTGCCTAGAAAATTTCCTTACTCGCCTCCATTTTTTAACAAAGGAAATTCAAGGACCAGATATTTCGTATTAAAAACCGCGTTGATTGATATGGATCAGGCACACCTAGAATGATAACATATGATATGGATATCGTGAAAAAATAAGCAAACTCTACTTCAATAATGTCTCTAACTTTCTGAGTATACACAGATAACATTTCGGATGAATTATTGCAAGGCAGTTGATAACAATCTCAGCAAGTAAACATTTTGAAAGAGGTCCAACAACATTATCGATAACTTAACTCTAAAAACTATTCAGGATGAACCTGAAAATGCGAAAAACGAATTAAAACGCATTTTGGAAGCATTCTCTTTTGGCCGTACTTGCAATACAAATCAGCCTAGGTGCAAGTCGGTATTATTGATCAATTTTGCAAATAGACCAGTATAAGCATTCAGCTTGATACCATCTGATTTATATAGCACAAAGCTATTCGTGATTGCAAGAAATCTCCTTAAGGTCCATCCCCATATGAAGCCTCTGCGCTTCATGCCAAACGAACCGTTGAGAAATGAGAAATGAGTCTGGTATCCTCATGGCATGCCCGTTCGAAGACAAGAAGGGCGTTAGCGTCCACCGTCAAGATGATCCAGGGTCTTAACCCCATAGTCAATGTTATAATCAACACAAAATCAACAAAAAAATTTCACAATATGAAAATCTTTGCGAAAAATATATTGTAAAATTTGTTGTATTCTTCACGCATTACTCGTCCTTTCAGAAATTACGCATTAAAAAATGTAAAACAGCTGATTATTTTCATTTTTTTCCACAGAATATACAGTGAAACCTCTCAAAACCTGTGAAAACCTCTCAAACCTCAGAATATACAGTGAAGCCTCTCAAAGATGAAATCTCTTCAAGAAAGATGTTTCTTTCGTAAAACCCTCATAGAAAGTAAGTTAATCTGTAAAGAATAATCCGACCCTCTCGCATTGTTCCGGTGTCGGGTGATCGCGCTCGATCGTTCTTTCGCTGTGTTCGCTCGACGCCCGTAACACTGTAAGTGTGTTTATCTTGCACTGATTGATTTCGGCCTCCAATCAATGATAGTTGGGTGATGAAATCGCCACAAGAATGGATGTTCACCTGTAGTGGAATCATCTTCGTGCAGGTTTTGCTTCGATAATGTTTCATTTTCGCTGAGTTCATTATCCTGTATGATTGCTGTTGTGTATCGCAAAATATAGTTGGCCGGATATAGATTTTAAGATCACTTTATGTAAGTTCATACACTTACATTCAGATATATCATGCTCAACTCATTAAACTCATCAAACAGCAAGACTCATATTTAAAAAAAAAATAGTTCCTCTAAGCAAGGATGTTGGAAAACGTCAAATGCCGCGTTATTAGTACTACGTGTTTTTAGTACTTCGACCGGATCCAAGAAGAGTGTCGAAATTCAATCAATCAACTTCACGGCAGCCCAACAAGAATTCGTTCGAATTCATTCGAATTAATTGATGTAAACCAATATTAGCCACCGTGGTTTTTTGTACGCTCTTTTGCCTTCCATCCACTTCTCCAACTCGGAACGTGGAGCTCGGAACCTCGAAGAAAATCACACACGATCATCATACTTTGTGTAACGAAAACAATCAAAATATCGCGCTGTTTCCACGCTCCTCCACGCCATCCGTGTTCCTTTCATTCGGCACAATCAGTTCAGAGCTTTGATCATGTCTTTCATCCGTCGGAGAGCGTGGAGCTTACCCAAAATCAATCAGTTCACCAGAGGAACGCTCACATCTTCATCGATCGGTAGCCACATTTCTGCATCGATCTGTGAGTAGCAGCTAAAGATACTTAACAGAAAAATGAAACGTACAAGATAATCAATTTAAATGGAGCTGGAAATATACCAGCATTGATTCAGAGGCAAACTTTCACGATTCTACTCTCTAGAAAGGTATACCATCAGTGGCAAAAATGTAGTTGTGAAACCCGTAAAACAATCTAAAGGGATCGTCAAACTTGCTTCATTAAACTGGTCTAACAATGGCCTAACAATTTCTCTCAGCAACTTTTTTTCTATATATTGGATAATAAGTTGCTCAGTTGCTTGGATCTGAACAACATCAACGCCATAAACCTCTATCTTTTCATTGTTATATGCGCTATTATCTATTAGATAGATAATTCTGAAGTTTATGGTCCTGAGAATGCCTTAAAAAAATGATACACAAACGTCTATGCTTTGTCAAATTAATCTTAGTTCATTTAATAAGGGATACCTTCGTTTATACTTCATTATTTACTGCGCTTGCATCCAAATATTGCATCATCTTATAGGCAGCAGTAAACCTTGGGTTACTGGTGAACGGAACAACAATCTAGCCGAACTGGTCATATCACAGCCTAAAGAATCTTAAATATTCATCGCACCTATCGGGATTGAGCTCGGATTTGCATTCACCTCTGTCCTCACTATTGGACTAAATATGATACCCTACGTTGACGTACAATTCCCATTGTCGTCCGTTTACTTCAAAAGAGGATTGTTAACAGGTTGACCACAGATTCATGACACCACAGAGACACCAATACCAATCCTTCGAAAGGACGAAAAAACGATAGGATACTAATGTGTTCAGCCTACCGCTTTGCATGCTTATTAATCCTTGCATAAGCCACCGAAGAAACGGAATCAACGATGGATAGCAGGGCAAAAGTGGGAGAAATGCATAAGGGCCATTAATGAGGTGAGAACGTTGAGTGTCGAAATTCAATCAATCAACTTCACGGCAGCCCAACAAGAATTCGTTCGAATTCATTCGAATTAATTGATGTAAACCTGCAGACCGTTTCAAAATTGCACCCTTACCCCGGTTTTGTTTACGATTTTTGGAGAACGGTACATCAGATTAAACACACGCAGAACCGCACGCACATCATCCATACATGCGGGCCTAAAGATACTTAACAGAAAAATGAAACGTACAAGATAATCAATTTAAATGGAGCTGGAAATATACCAGCATTGATTCAGAAGAAGCTCGCGAGCCCCGTTCGTCACCAGACGATTTCGATTGATTCGAACACGTGCGAGTGGTCATTCCTGCGCCGCGGGCGGCTTATGACTGGGGCCGGGCTGTGCGCATAAATGTATGAAGCCAGCAGCAGCAGCAGCAGCACGGCATACGCGCGCACTGCCCACTGCCGACGTCATCTGCCCGACTACATGAATTATGGAACAAGTGCATTGTCTCGTGCGGTGCATTTTCAATTGACGAAAAGCAAATAATGCGCCCGGTGCTAAGCGAACATATCAGGTGGCAACTCGCGAGAACCCGTCGGTGCGTCTGGTATGCCATGCGAATCGATGACAATCGTCGACTGGTTCTTAATTATTTTCCCGGAAAAGATATTTTTTTCTGCCAGCAGAATGTAAATCGAGATCAGGGAGCAGCGTTTGAGGGAATATTTCCATAGGTAATGTTTGCTTGACGCGCAGAAAATCCTTGCTTGCTTGCTTGATTTGCGCGTTTTTATTAAATAACCTCCTTTGGTACATGACATGGACATACGTTGAATTTTCGGACGAAAGGGAACACACACACGCCCGACGGACGTGTTGTTTCATATTTCGTCGCAATACTTATCGTGCCGCTGCCTATTTGGCAGATTTTGCAGCGACGATCACATTTTTTTGCGACTGAAGATATTTCAGTCCGTTGTGTAAAAGTGTTTTATTCCGTCTTCCGTACCGCGCCACCGGCCGCCGAAGCCCCCCCTTACGTAACTGGGCACGAAAGGTATGCAGCGGGTTTTAAAATTCATTAGCTTTTTGGCTCGTGCTCCGCCGTCCGTTTCCACCTGGGGTTTTTTTTCTCTTCTAAAAGATTCACCGAACCCGTTCGGAATCCCGAACCCGAACGGACACGACCAGGTTCGCCGGGTTTGCCAGGTGGCCATGTGTATTTGGCGATGGCGCGTTGCCATCGGGATGCGTAATTGAAGCGAGTGGCAGGACCGGTGGGTTCTGGCTTGAGGCGCAAGACGGAAAAACAAGCGAGTTTGAAGCTCGCGAGCCCCGTTCGTCACCAGACGATTTCGATTGATTCGAACACGTGCGAGTGGTCATTCCTGCGCCGCGGGCGACCTCTCAAAGATGAAATCTCTTCAAGAAAGATGTTTCTTTCGTAAAACCCTCATAGAAAGTAAGTTAATCTGTAAAGAATATGAAATAGGAAACAAAAAGTATCCTTGAGATGATCTTTTCTGATCGAATTGCATTTATTGTTTCTTAATATGCAATATATTTTAGTCCCTCAAATATTGAAACTGTAACTAAGATGCATCTTTCCTTAACCCTTTTTGCATATATGACTTTTCACACTTTCCGTATCTACGAGTTACACTCTTGTTGATTTTGCTATTAACTTTAAATTCTCTGAGCATGAACTCTAGAACATTTCCAGAAAAAAGAGTCCTTTCGGCTTCTACCTATGGAAATTATAATTGTACAATATCGCATTTCGAAATAATTTTGCTCTTGATAGGCTGCTGTGCTTGTACAATGTACATTCTCTTGATAAGAAAACGCATATTTTTGTAGCTACAAGGGAACTTATACATTTAAAGTTATAAATACTAATATTCATTCCGACAGTCTGCAACTGTCCTAGAAGAAACAGGATATAGACGTAGCATCTTGAAGTTCGAACATTATTATATGCTTTTGTTAGACATTCCGTCAGATTGGTAACTGCAGAAATACATTTCAAAACGCCTTCGTTTCACATAGCTGCAAGTATCAACAAAAAAATGATTGATTCCAAACGTTGATCGTGATACAATCATTTGGCAATATTAAATTATCATTACATCTAGGAGAGCCAGCGTCCATGGGTCCAATGATATATAACAGCATCGAGTGAATTCTTTTTGCATTGCGCGTGTCAAACCACGGCTTGCGGCCTACACCCCCTTCCAAAACATCCAACTACAGTGTGCTGTTCGGCACGATATCAGCTCATCATCTTCAACCACTCCTCTCGATCTGCATTTTATCGCTCTTATTACACTTCCATCAGCATCATTAAATGCACCTCTGCGCTTTTTATCACCGGGCACGCTGCTTTCGCGCGCTATGCACTCCGCGGCGGGCAAAAAGTGTTTTATTCCGTCTTCCGTACCGCGCCACCGGCCGCCGAAGCCCCCCCTTACGTAACTGGGCACGAAAGGTATGCATATCCCTATATAATCCTATCTAAGCTGTAAGAACAGCACGGTGTATATGTCAATTATCTTCTATTGTAAAGCTCATCATGCAAATGTCGGCACTCGAACTGCCATCGAAACATCCTGTATGGGTTTTCAAATATCTCCTAATCTCGATAACCTCTAATTTATCAAAGCATCTACGTTCGAAAGTTTTGCACGGAGATGAACGGATAGATTTGTTCAAAACCAACTACGAAGGGGAACGCGTTCTTTCATTTCGAGCCTAACCCCATGGTATATTGAGCTCAAACGGCACCTGGTGCACCAAACGAATTCGAAAATGGACAATGGCACATTGCATTGTGCATCCCTAATGATGTACAAAGCTTTTTGACGTTGGTACGACGATAAGATGCACGGAAAAAATATAACAACAATTTGAATATGACGGCTACCAGCACAACTTTCATGCTGACGCTAATGAAGCGCTAGATTTCAACCTGTGATAGTTATTGATAGAAATGGAGATAAGTTTCATCACTTCACGTTTTTCCTCTTATTGAACATAACGTTTTTATTTTCAAATAAATAACGAACAGGTATCTCAGGTATATCTCAGTTTGAGTTGAAACCGTATTCATTATGAAAACCACACAAAAAAACTCCTCATTTCTCGAATTGGGCGAGGTTGTTCAGAGTTGTTTTGCAAGAAATTGGCTGATCGCATGTAACGCATTGGGGTGGTAATAAACGTAAATCATCATGAAAAATGTATGCATTAAATATTGATTGTCGATACCCTCTAATAACAGAATAGATCACTACGGTAACGTGCCAGATCATCATGAAAAATGTATGCATTAAATATTGATTGTCGATACCCTCTAATAACAGAATAGATCACTACGGTAACGTGCCAGTGGACCACAATCGTAAATATTAAAGACAACGTACGGCAGGTTGCATTAGGGTGCAACCGGGCTTGCAAATGAATAAATAACAACCACCGGACAACCTTCACCCTCAAATGGGTGGTGTGCAGCTACGCTTAGAGTATGTTCGTACGCCGTGTGCTATTATTTTATCACTTTGCGGCATAACACACCCACAGACTGTGTTTGACTGAAGTGGAATGAACGAATCCTCCAAAACGTACCGAGTAATAAATACGTTGGCTAGCTTGCGTATATTTTCGTTTCTTATCGTGTTAGCTTCAAGTTAGGGGAACGTCCATTACGCTGTGTCTAACGCATGTAGATGATTTTTATTCATTTGCCGATGTTTTGTGAGTAATCTATTGGAGTAATCTGAAGGGTATCGTCGTCCAAGCGTGTGATTACATCGTTTCGTTAAACCTTGTGTAACGCAGTTTATTACCGATTTTGTCTTTTGAAGAACACAGTGGCAGAGCGATGTCGAAAACTATAAATCTCGTCCACTATTGCGGAGGATTGCATGTGCCCTTTACGAATGGCCTAAAAATACTTACCGGATTAGGTCGCTGAGTCTGAGAAATATTTCAGGTAACCGGAGGTAAAGCATCCTTTACCTTAACCTAGCCCGGCAAGGTCTGTACTTGTGCATGTACTATAGCAATTTCAGTTTCAATTTCTTTCGTATCGAAAGGGGAGTCGGGCCATAGCTTTAGATAGGAATAAGATTTTTGGCATATTTTTTATACATTCTGTCACACATCTTAAGTATGTCAAGCTCACTGGGATATTGATACGTTTGGTTTTCGATTGTTACGACGCATTTGAAACGACTAACATCTCAAAAAATCAATTTTATGGCAACTTTAGGTATTTTTTATATATATTGCAAGTGTTATATTAACAAGTTCTATACATTGTTTGAAAGGTTATGTTATCAGCATTATGTCGAAAAAAAATGGAATCAAAACATGCTACCAAAAAATACTAATAATCGAGATATACGAAATTTCTTATTTTGTGCCTGAAAAGTCAATTAAACAAGTCAAAATGCATTTTTGAAAATCATTAAGAAATATGCCAACATCATGCAACATATTTTAAATATTCCTATATTTTTAAACGAATTTTAAAACGATTATTTATATAAAAAATGATTTAAGTAAGTGGGCGTATAGTTTTGTTACAAGGAGCGATTTTGACGATGGTGGAATAAATGGTAATAGTGTGTGTAAAAATGTGAAAAATTCATCACAGACGTATTTTATTATTATCTACAACTTATTAGAACATCATTTTCATCTATCTCTTCAAATTTTCTTTACGCATCCGGAAATCACTTGCAATACGAGTGTTCTTGTTTTTCACACATTAACAGGACATGAAATTAATCTGTACCTCTTCAATTAAACATTCCCCATTACTATTATTGCACCCTAATTGAATTAGCGAATGAAGAACCCTCCTAAAACGGAAATGGCAATTTTACAATTTCATATGATATTTTCGACCTACAGCAAAGCATGAAAAGATCGGAAATGGTTATAGGGTGGCACTGTGGAAGCGAAACGGAAGCAAAATGGGCCGTGTCTTATTGATCGGATGAACGTAGATCATGTTTCGATGATTATGAAGACAATATTCAATAGGAAGCCTCTGGGAGACCTTTCAATTTCCTGGAACCGCAGGTGAGTTACGGTCACGTACAAGTGAAAAACAATAAAATTGTGAAGAGATGATTCATAATACAACAGATTAATAAGACCAACTAAACCACGTTTCAACGATATGCAAATGCTGGTTATTTTGGTTGGCACGAGCCAGATTCATTCGAAATCCATCACGATTTACAATGCCAATCCTTTTAAAAGCCACGGAAAGGTGTTCAAAAATATGTAGATGAGCTTCCAGAGGTTGTACATATTGAAAACGATGCAGACTCTGACTAAAGACAGCAGTTAACAAAGAAACATTACACTGACTCACTTCATTTGATGGACGATCTGTGGTTCACGCGGTTGTGGAGCGTGCTGTTAGAAGATTTTTCTACACACTTTTCAGGCAGCTAGCAATTAGACAGGAATGTTCGTAATAATGCACAAAATGCACCAGTGCAGCCTTCGGGCGCATGGCACGCTTGATGGCGAAGCGCCCTTGCGCCCGGCTATCCGTGCCAGACTCGTGCTATTCGTTGGCTTATGATTGGTTTTCTCCTACCCTGTAATTATCTCCTTCAGCAGCAGCAGCAGCCACACGGGATCTCGCGCTGCCCTTGCCCGAACGCGGTAAGAAGCTGCATCCGACGGCAGAAGCATTCCGAAATCGCGGGTTGCTGTTTTGCCCCATCCCGGGCAGGATACATCGTCGCACCGGTCCGATCCTTCTCGATCAGGTGGCCGTGAAGGTGAGGTCAGTCACAAACACGCCATCCATCGAGGGCAGCACCCGGCATCACCGGCACCAGAAACTACCGGGAAACGATTGCCAAATTATGGCCCCGAAATGAATATCTCGAACGACTACTAGCTCCGTACCGGCTAGTGAGTGAGGCAAAAGTTCGAAATTGAATCGGCGATTTAACTACGGCACCGAGCTCGGAGGGTCTTCTGATGTTGGCGTAACGCTGCTTGGGTTGTTAAGGAACTCTTTTTCGTTCGTCGGATCCAGCCTCCGAGCGCCCAGCGGTACCCTCCAGTTTGCCATCTGAGGTACGGGAAGATCTGTGATTTTGCCACACAAAACCAGCTTGTTTCGATGTTTTAGACGCCCGTTTCGTGTCGGTGTCGGTGTTCTTTTTTGTGTTTGCATGATACTAATTAGGTATCTAACGTCCAGACATTTTAATGCCGTATGGAGCAGCACCGTCACGGAGCCGCCCAGGCTGCACCAGATGCCTGGTTGGTCTTTCAATGTAGGTTTTCTTGCTTGCCAGATGATGTCACTTCTGATTTGGAATGATTTGGAATGGTTTCTTATGCAGCCTTGAATAGAAAATTTTGTTTATAAAAACAAATTTCTAAAGATCTCATCCTTGTGTATAATTCCTTTAACAAATCACTCAATCGAAACACTTTAATTCGAAAGTCATTTCTTGTACACACAAGGCTGGACACAACTGATCGTGTTCAAACAAACCACGAAAACCGCGCTATTATGTCGGTGCACTGAGCAAACCGGATCCAAACCGGAACAGCAAGCAAGCTGCATAACAATTGCAGGGTGCGATGAGGAGGAAAAGGTTTCCACAATCGTGCCATATCCTTGCCGTTTAAACAAGATATCAAGGGAACGATTTGCTTGCATTGTGTGTTGCGTTGTCGTTAGGGTATTGGTACGCGGCTCTTTTGTTTGTCTTTGTTTTGCTAGACAAGGTTAACGATGCCGTTGAGTTGAAGACGATGCGTCCTTCTACAAAATCCATCCGGAAGTAGGCAGTAATAGCATACTTCTTCTCATTGTGCGCGGCGAATAAAACGTACATTGGGGTTGTGAGTTGATATACTTCCCTTCAATTAACGGTCATCTGGTTTCGTTGTTGCTCATAGACGTTTCCTCAGCAACAACAAGCGAGAGGCAGGCTGCGACATCTGTTTGACCAACCATATCCAGCACGGATGTCCGAAACACTTGTCTGTTCTTATTTAGACTTTTAGTTTTTTTAATCTTCCGCTCGTGCCAAGTCACATGTGCTTTTGTGTCTTCGACATTCTTTAAAATTTTATTAAATTTGTATATGAAAGAAACAGATTAGTGTGTATAGTTTTAATTGCAGACAATACTGCACCTGATGTAATATAATTGTGTGTATTTTGCGTAATCCTCGTGCAATAGTTTCTCACTGTTTTGGCGGTTACGTTTATTGAACAAAACAAGGTTTTGCATAAAGTTACATTATTCAAAGTGAGCTTAAAGAGCCTTTCCTTTAATATTTTATTGGCCATAAAGATAAAATATTTTTGACATGGAAGAATCTACGGTTTCCTTTTATTTCCTATATCTGTTTCCTATATCCATAACTTTTTCAAGAGTTTTTTTGGAGGCTTCGATAATTTGAACAACAGTTGATACTGGCTGGTTAAATACCCAATATAGTAGAACTTCAATTCTCTCGAGACCCGTGAGATGGGTCTCAAAGTAGCCAGAGTCGCTTGTTCAGCCGAGTGTTCTCACATGTAACTTAGAAGCATAATGCAATGATAGAGCGGAATAAAAACAAATTACATGAAGTTGAAAAAAATCATGAAAATCTACACCAACCATAAGTCCCGCAGATGGCTTTGTACCGGTTAGTTAACCAGGTGCTCCAAGACCTGGAGTGCGCACGTGGCAGGAAGAACGTTGCGTCGCAAAGCAATCGGCCCAATTACACGGCTCGCAGGTCGTAAGAATACAGTTCTCGTAGTCCTTAATTTGCGCATAATTTCGTCCCACTGAAGTGATCTTCGGTTACGTCAGCTGCTGCAGGACGAAATCGAATTGGAAGCGTTGCCAATATCCACGGGCAAGTGTAATTGGAGAGGTGCCATTGCCTTCACTGTCAAACCGCTCATGACGACGGTTAACTGATTGAAAGCGGAGTGCAATAAACGCAAAAGTGTTGGAACGATTCGGGCTAATTTGTTGCAATTTGGAGATCCTACCCAGTTTGACATAACCATATGTAAATTACTATTCCAAATGCTTGTTTGTGGTTATAAACTTTAGCGGTTCAAGCTTTATTGAGAATATTATATTGACGCAACCGTGTTTACTAGCATGCTAACTACCATTACACTCGTCAAGGCAAACGTTTATGAGAAGTGTGAATACTTAATTGTTTCGGATGCATCCGCAATTACAGTCAACATGTAAAGTATTCTAGAGGGCGACATATGTAAATTACACCAAGCAAAAGGTGGTGGTGGTGCCGATCTACTAAAACACCTGTAGTCTAATACACTTTTTCCCATCTAATCTATCAAAACAAGTGGTAGACCTCTTCTTCATTGGCTACAACCTCAGTAGGTCTACGCCTGCCATTTCTGGATCTCATGATAAA
>KZ070144.1:10487-25472 GCA_002091845.1 Anopheles cracens
CATGGAAACTTTATTCCTTTGTAACAAAATCAGTTAAATTGGCCGATAATACGAATACGAATAAATTTAAATGGGGTTTTTCTAGCATTTTTGGCAGTTTTGAGTTAAGAAAGATCATTTTTTGAGCGATCGTACAATGCTATCGTCCGCTTTTCAACAGTTTTATAACTCATATGAGATAAACATTGTGATGCCCGCATTATGAGCAGTATCCATGATAACAACATTTCCATAAATAACAAACGTTTCTAATTATAAAATTTAAGGAACATCGTTAATTTCGTTGTTAGCAGGAAGATGAACATGAAGAATATCACCAGTTGCGATATTTATCGGCATTATTTGACTTCCTTCCGTAGTAACAGCGTGAAAAGTACGCTGCGCCACTGACGGGGAATTGACATCGAAGCGTATTAATATTATCCCAAAACGCACGTTTCGCTTTTTCTCGGAGCCAAATTCCTCCGCCAATGCTCCGTACGCACACGCTGTGTTTCGCGGTTCCCTCTCCATCCGCATCAGGTTCACGCATGGGCCAAGCGACGACTTCGCTTACGGCGTTGAAACGCACAAATGTTTGACGATGATGTAATTTATGCTGGTAGAGCAGGACAACAAAACAACAACATCGCCATCGCGGCACGTGAATCGCGTAACGTGGAGGAGGGTGGACGAGGGTGGAGAGGGTGTGACAGAGCCGCATCCTCAAACACAGCAATTCACAATCACGATCAATGATACACACTGCAAAGGTGACACGCTTTACCTCAACTATAATTGAGTTCGTAATCATGCTATCCCATACCCACAAAAGACTTTTAATAACTTAGGGCTCGACTCCCGGAGGAATCGAGACTGGCAAAAATTCAATTTAGACTCATTAGAGTATCCCTCTCCACGGAAATCTTTAGTAAAAGGCGAAAGATTTATTCGACATTTGAAGAGAGATCAGAGTAACCTAAACACACTTTTTCCCACTGACCACACCAACGGACAGCATGTTGCGCTAGCGATGTATTACCGCAGCATACGCGTGCTTTCCACACGCACTCATAACACCATCGAGAAAAGCAAACTCTCGGAAGTAAACGAAACTAATGGCTTTAACTTTATATCGGAACATGATGACCTTATTGTTCTATTGAGTTTCATATAAAATATAGTTAAACTCGCACCTTTTTAACGCGAATTGCAATTTAGCATCAGCCGGCATCTTCGCTTTCTTGCATTTTTTTGTTTTTTATGTTTTTCTCCCCTCCTTTCTGACAGCGCAACCAACTGACAGTTATGCTACGCTCCGCGAACATTTGTAATGTTCCGTGAGCTTCGACAATATGGTACAGCGAGGTGCATAGTTTGAAAGCAAATGAATAAATAGAAAATATATTATGCTATATTTTATAATAAGCTGTTTTTATAATAAGTTTTAAATAAACAAGTGGGCTTCTTGGTAATAATGTTTTCGATTAATGTATTGTATTCGAGAGGACTGAAACTCTCGCGGAGTGGCGAGAGATGTCTCACTTTCTAACAATAATTTCAAATCATTTGCTTAGATTCGCTCAAAATTGAGACTCCGGAGAAGAACTCTCAGTGCTTTAAGCACAACTTAGGAAACAGAAGAAAGGATTGCCACACATAGAAGCGATACGAATATCGATACCTGGAATGGAATACGAAAGGAAGATTTGTTCGTAAAACGTACGAAATTATTGATTAATGACACATGCTCCACAATCACTACAAGCGCATTAGGAACGTATTGGTAAAGAAATTTCTTCAGACTAGGCTGTGACTGTAGACCGCCGGGAGTTTTTCTCGTATTTCCCAGCGGTGTTGCACTGGAACGTGTTGTCGTGGCTATCTCTTCTAAGCCTTGATGCGGCGTCCGAGACGCGTCACACCATACTTCGGATGACCACCGGCGCCATTTCGCAGCTCACCATTCGGCAGTCCCCCGTTACCGGATCGTCCCGGTAAAAGTCCATTCTGTCGCGAGCGACTCTCGAACAGAACGTCCGAGTCGGTCTCGCTGTCGGAAATGGTTGTTCCCGCGCGGTTAACTGCAACAAAAATGAGATATGAAACGTGAATTAAGTTATGCCTTAGACCATTTGTAGATACCCTCAGTAGTAATGATCAGAAATAATGATTGGCAAATTAGATGGCGTGCGCCACCGAGAATTAATAAGCCACTAAGAAACAAAACAATCACGCCAAGCGGATCGAATAAATCGGAAGCCTAGTGGCATTAAAGCCAAATCCCTCAAATTAACATTTTGTTGTACGATTAGGGCTCGACTCCCGGAGAAATCGAGACTGGCAAAAATTCAATTTAGACTCATTAGAGTATCCCTCTCCACGGAAATCTTTAGTAAAAGGCGAAAGATTTATTCGACATTTGAAGAGAGATCAGAGTAACCTAAACACACTTTTTCCCACTGACCACACCAACGGACAGCATGTTGCGCTAGCGATGTATTACCGCAGCATACGCGTGCTTTCCACACGCACTCATAACACCATCGAGAAAAGCAAACTCTCGGAAGTAAACGAAACTAATGGCTTTAACTTTATATCGGAACATGATGACCTTATTGTTCTATTGAGTTTCATATAAAATATAGTTAAACTCGCACCTTTTTAACGCGAATTGCAATTTAGCATCAGCCGGCATCTTCGCTTTCTTGCATTTTTTTGTTTTTAATTCTTCTTTTTTTTCTTCACTAAACTGTACTGAATATGTTTTTTTGGGTAGAGAAAAAAAGGAAAAAACGGAAACATTCATACCCATAATTAGCACGAAGGGAATTTAAAACGCTTCTGAGCCTTAAATCATATTATGGAGCTTAGCTTTCACACAAGAGGCTTTTAATGTTTTGCCCATCCTAGTACCAACTTTAAATAAAATGACTTGATCTTTTCACATTTCATTCCGACCTTACAACAAGCTTTGTTCCTTGATTAGTTCGATGGCTTTTGAATCACATTGGTTGTTAGAATTATTTACTTCTCCTAAAGCACGCATCATGATGTAAGTATGTGGATGTGTGTGTGTGTGTTTATTTTTTGTGGAATGACTTATACGCAAAGGATGAAATTAGTGCTTTAAGCACAACTTAGGAAACAGAAGAAAGGATTGCCACACATAGAAGCGATACGAATATCGATACCTGGAATGGAATACGAAAGGAAGATTTGTTCGTAAAACGTACGAAATTATTGATTAATGACACATGCTCCACAATCACTACAAGCGCATTAGGAACGTATTGGTAAAGAAATTTCTTCAGACTAGGCTGTGACTGTAGACCGCCGGGAGTTTTTCTCGTATTTCCCAGCGGTGTTGCACTGGAACGTGTTGTCGTGGCTATCTCTTCTAAGCCTTGATGCGGCGTCCGAGACGCGTCACACCATACTTCGGATGACCACCGGCGCCATTTCGCAGCTCACCATTCGGCAGTCCCCCGTTACCGGATCGACCCGGTAAAAGTCCATTCTGTCGCGAACGACTCTCGAACAGAACGTCCGAGTCGGTCTCGCTGTCGGAAATGGTTGTTCCCGCGCGGTTAACTGCAACAAAAATGAGATATGAAACGTGAATTAAGTTATGCATTAGACCATTTGTAGATACCCTAAGTAGTGATGTTCAGAAACAATAATTGGCAAATTAGATGGCTTGCGCCACCGAGAATTAATGAGCAACTAAGAAATAACACAATCACGCCAAGCGGGTCTAATACATCGGAAGCCTAGTGGCATTAAAGCCAAATCCCTCAAATTAACATTTTGTTGTACGATTAGGGCTCGACTCCCGGAGGAATCGAGACTGGCAAAAATTCAATTTAGACTCATTAGAGTATCCCTCTCCACGGAAATCTTTAGTAAAAGGCGAAAGATTTATTCGACATTTGAAGAGAGATCAGAGTAACCTAAACACACTTTTTCCCACTGACCACACCAACGGACAGCATGTTGCGCTAGCGATGTATTACCGCAGCATACGCGTGCTTTCCACACGCACTCATAACACCATCGAGAAAAGCAAACTCTCGGAAGTAAAATCAAAACAGGAAGTTGGCAGAATTCGGTAAATATGCGCCGCACGCATTACTGGCCCCGGAATCATGAAGCACCCACCCCAGTCATTCGATGCGGTTCATTGCTGCCCGCGTTGTAACATTATCGCTGACCGACATCGATCGGCGGGCCATCACAACCGTGGCGCACGGATGCAAGCATTATGCACGCAACATTCGGCTGAGCAGCGAACCTTGAACGTGTTTGTATCTTTTTCTTCCAAAATTAAGTGCTACTCTAATTGATCGTGAACGATTTGGGTCGACTCTTCGATGCTGGTTCGGTGAGCATACTGTTTGCCGTTGCGAACCAACAGTTTAAAGTTACATCGGATGAACGCCGAAAATCAGTTTTAATTACACTAATCATCAGCGAGGTTGTTCACATTACCATTTCCGCTGAATGCGGTGCAAGGAAACCCCCACGTTGGGTAAAGATGTTGATATAAATCTATTATATGTGATACTATCATCATTTGGGTCTATTTTACATTTCTTCGAACCTACTTTTGCGATCTGCCTTTATTCACTTCCTCCAATAAAACCTCTCCCCGCAGCATCGTGTCCGTTCTACCCGACGCCGGACACTTACTTCAAATTCTGCGTCCCGGCAAAGCGTACGTCAGAAAATGCTGCACGGATGCGCGTATTATTTGTGATCGACTTTAATACTTGCGAGCCTTGCTGCTGTTCATCCGTGGTTGCTCCTTTTCCTCTCCCAAATACGAATAAAGCTTCTCTGGCAACACTGCGTTAACTCTGCTGACGAGCTGATACTTGCAGCCCGGCTCTATACGCTTTCGGGGCGTTACGTGTCTTTTTCATAATGATAATACTTTTACAATGTTACGTTTGCACGACAAATACAATATGTGCGTGTTTGTTTGTTTTTTTTCTTCTTCTTTTTTTTCTTCACTAAACTGTACTGAATATGTTTTTTTGGGAAATAATGCCGATAAATATCGCAACTGGTGATATTCTTCATGTTCATCTTCCTGCTAACAACGAAATTAACGATGTTCCTTAAATTTTATAATTAGAAACGTTTGTTATTTATGGAAATGTTGTTATCATGGATACTGCTCATAATGCGGGCATCACAATGTTTATCTCATATGAGTTATAAAACTGTTGAAAAGCGGACGATAGCATTGTACGATCGCTCAAAAAATGATCTTTCTTAACTCAAAACTGCCAAAAATGCTAGAAAAACCCCATTTAAATTTATTCGTATTCGTATTATCGGCCAATTTAACTGATTTTGTTACAAAGGAATAAAGTTTCCATGATCATGGTTAGCATGTTTTTTTTTATTTTATTTTTCATCACTTTAACACAAACCTTTTCCTTTTTTCTATCCCTATCCTATGTAACGCTTAAATCTTAGGCACGTGTTTTCAAAGTTGCTAAATTGAATGTTATATTTATCTAAGAAATGCAGTACTTTTGTTTTCTATAGGCATCTTTTTCATTTTTTTAAGTCAAATTAACTCCCAACCCAACGTTCGGGAAGACATTCAAAGTTTCGCACTACGATGAACCAAGTTTTGGCAGAAAGAAACACGTACGCTGAATGCTCAAAACAAAAGCCATTCATTATTGTGTTGAACATAAAAAAAAAACATCATCTACGCCCATTCGCCACGCATGGATGTGGTACAGAAGGGAGAACACCTCTCTCTCTCTCTGTATCCGCTTTTTTGAGGATACCTCTTGACCTTCGCACGATCGTAACGGATATCAGCTCGGTCTCTCCCACTCGCTGCGAGCCCTTCGCCACCAGCGGCTTGCTTGGGGAGTTGGCTCGCATCCAGCTTTTGGCCGCTCTTCGATCTCTGCCTGCGCGCTTTGTTTCGTGAATAGCAAACTGAGGAACGCATTGGCTTCACGTAGTGGCGTCCGTGGCCGTTAACTGTCACACCCTCTCCACCCTCGTCCACCCTCCTCCACGTTACGCGATTCACGTGCCGCGATGGCGATGTTGTTGTTTTGTTGTCCTGCTCTACCAGCATAAATTACATCATCGTCAAACATTTGTGCGTTTCAACGCCGTAAGCGAAGTCGTCGCTTGGCCCATGCGTGAACCTGATGCGGATGGAGAGGGAACCGCGAAACACAGCGTGTGCGTACGGAGCATTGGCGGAGGAATTTGGCTCCGAGAAAAAGCGAAACGTGCGTTTTGGGATAATATTAATACGCTTCGATGTCAATTCCCCGTCAGTGGCGCAGCGTACTTTTCACGCTGTTACTACGGAAGGAAGTCAAATAACCAGTTGCTGTATGGAGCAGTGTATACTACACATAAGACCGCGTCAATTCGAAGCACTTCACATACTATCCCGTAAAGTTCTTTCAGGCCGCCCGATGGACAGTTGGGGTGAAATGTTACATCCGAACGGCCAGGATCAACGATTGACTTACGAAGGTGCCTTGCAGAGCGTTTGAAGCACCTGATAAGTAAGTATTTTTCATCACTTTAACACAAACCTTTTCCTTTTTTCTATCCCTATCCTATGTAACGCTTAAATCTTAGGCACATGTTTTCAAAGTTGCTAAATTGCTTGTTATATTTATCTACAAAATGCAGCACTTTTGTTTTCTATAGGCATCTTTTTCATTTTTTTAAGTCAAATTAACCCCCAACCCAACGTTCGGGAAGACATTCAAAGTTTCGCACTACGATGAACCAAGTTTTGGCAGAAAGAAACACGTACACTGAATGTTCAAAACAAAAGCCATTCATTATTGTGTTGAACATAAAAAAAACATCATCTACGCCCATTCGCCACGCATGGATGTGGTACAGAAGGGAGAACACCTCTCTCTCTCTCTGTATCCGATTTTTTTTATTTTATAAATATTAGATACATTATTTTTGAGGCCATACGTCCATGGGTGTGTGATATAATACTAAGTAAATCAAGGAACCATTTTTTGTAAGTAGATCAATTAAAAATACGCTTTACATGTCACAAATTCAGTAGAATTTCAACGAACCCAGCAATAATCTTGAAACCAATTCTCTTTCCAAAACAATACTGATGATCCCACTATACATTATTTTTCAGCTTAACGTACTAATCGCCGGCAAACTACATGCGCTTCAATCAATCTACAGTGTTTGAAAATTTCAATACTTTTCCATGAGCCTTAATTACACCCTGTATAAACAAATTGTTGTGTATTGGTGAATCGACTCGACCCAATAACACACCCGGTTACTATGGACGCTTCTCGAGCGTGCTGGTGTGTGCATCAAGCAAGCGAGGAGAAAAAATCACGCGTCATAACAGCAACCCCCACATCCTCCCAACAACTCGAGGGGTGGCTGCTTGTCTCCCTTCCCACGTGCCGCCAAATGCGGCACCCCTACGGTGTTGTGATTGACCCACCTCCCACCCCCGCGCCCTCTTCACCCCATCCACTGCTACGAAAGCTTCGTTACTTCGGCTTCGGCTCGGCGTGTTCGGTTCGTGCGAAGTCGTCGCCATTGTGGTTGGGTTTTGGTGGCGCAGATCGCGCGCGCCAACCCCTTTGCTTAGGAAAATGCTTAGGGGAGGGTGTTTAGTCTTCTGACAGACGCACGCCCGTTCGAACGTACTGCCTGCGGCAATTCCGACCGTTTTGTTGAACGCCCAGTGGATCCAACTGTCCGTGAGTGCATTACGTTACACCCTATGTGTGTGTGCTGTGAGTGGGTGTGAAGTGCAGAAATCGCTGCAGTGCTTGTTCCCTGTTTCATCCTCGATCACCTTAGCGTTCGGGATATACACGACAAACCCAAGTCCTTAAGCCCGAAATACGCAACACCATATTGGGACGCACGGTTCAAACCGAAACGGTGACGGAAAGTGAAAATCCTACCTTGTGTGACCCTGTGCGTGAGAATATACCCCAAAAAGCAACGCAAAATGGCCGTCAAATTCGTGTCCGCGCTGCTCGTTTCCACTGTCCTGCTGCTGAGCCTCGAAGCAGGTAAGTCGATCGCGCGCGTCTCATTTTGTGTTGGTGTTGTGAAATGGACGCCCCATAGGTTGCTAAGGATGCCACACTTTTTGTGGCGAAAAATTGTGTAAAGACACTTCGAAAGGCGGCAAGGAAACGCTCACGGACTGCCATTTTGGTTAGAAAATAGTTTTATCTGTTTTTTGGTGAATTATTGAACAGGAACCGAACAAACGCGCAACTAAACCCCGTGGACGGATGCGGCCACGCTTCATTAATGTGTGCATGCATTGGGCAGTGAGCTGAAGGTTTTTCAAGCCCTCTTCGGCTCAGAATGTGCCCAAAACGGTATGGCGCGCGCGTACAGGCCTGTGGCTTCTCTTTACAAAATAGTCCGTTAAAACAAACATTTGATCACAATCAGCGGGGATGTTCCAGTTTCCATCCGTCGTCCTCTGCCACTGTGTTCGGTGCTCCACTTGACTTTGACAACCTTCCAAGCAGGCAACTAGTCAGTCAACAGTGTTAATGTTGGCCAAATATTCGTTGACGAAGCTGTGGCAGCCACTTACCCCAGCATGGAGCTACTTGAAGAGTTGTTGTGCTTGTTCGAGTGCTGGAAGCTGGGCGGAAACAAATACGATCCGTACTGCGGCTTTTCTCTTCCCGGGCTAATGGTGTCGAAATTGAGAGCACACTCCGCGTAAAGGCAGTCGTCGATTAAACGCAATTCATTGCCTACTTTTTCGGAACGCAAGCCAAGTCGAGGCAGCGTTGGAAAACAAAGTGACAGCTAGTAGCGATTGCTTAGCAACTCTTTACTATGGTTTCGCCAACACAGTAGGCACTGCCCTGCCAAGGGCACCGCAACAGATGCCTCACTTTTCGTCGTCTACTTGAAGCGCGCGGGAATACAAGTTCCGTATATCTGCAAGCGCGATGGTGCACCAATTAAAAACGCATCACTCTGTCCTCGCTGCCACAGAAGATGCGTTACGTTTTATGTCGGGAATCTTCTTCACAACAAACCAACTTTCTTCCCGGAAGACAAAGGTCGGCCGACTCCCGGCAATGGGTAACGATCGCGCCCGATCACGCAAGCACTCGTTATGGGATTATATGTCACGCGCAGTGCGACATTAATTAACGATAAATTTAATCTACTACCAGCGCAACCAGTGCTGCGCACGCACTACACGATCAGGACGACATTCCAGAGGCATTCCAGAGGGTGGGATCGGTTCCTCTCCTCTCCAGAATGAGAATGGATAGGCACACGAACCAACAATAGCACGGGGTGAGAGTGGCTTTCTGTGAGCATCGCACACGAACCATCAATCCGCCGCTTATGCTAACCACGACGGACGTACACGAGCACATGGGCGAGAGTATTTATGAATTCAATTAGCTAAAATTCAAGATCAAAAGATCAACGTCAATGGTGGACGGGCGACTGCATGATTGGGAGACTCGCTTTCCCGGTGGGACACATTTCGTGACCGTTTTGATACACACCATCTCACATCACGGTGCGCTTGCAGCATTCCAGCTGCTCCCAGCTGGCACAGCTTTACATTCAGATCGCGTCCACTAAACCTGCCCGGGGGACGGTAGTGTGTCCGCGACACTGGGCATGACTAAGCCGACCGGGTCTATCCATACAGCTGCACACGGAGCGCATTAATCGCGCCAAGGTGATGCAATTAAGACCTGGTTGCGATCGCACTCGCGTGTAAGTGTGGGTGCTCAAGGTGGTGGTGTACTGGAATAATTTCACTCGGTTGGATTGAACTACGCTCCTACTGCGACTAGATACCCGGCTAATGGTGCCACTTGCGACCCCTCTGTCAGCTTGCATCTGTTTTGTACGAAGCTGGGAGGGTATGTAATGAGATTTTGCTTTTCTGTAACTATGGCTGTAGTTGTGGTTTCGGGTGTGGTAGACGGGGTGTGTTGTACCTGGTCCAACGTCAATGTCAACACGTTGGGCGCGTCTGGAAACAATACACACTGCGGTTGTCTCACTCGGGGAAGGGAGATACAGTTTAGGTCTATCGCGACACAAACGATGCAATTTTAGTACTTCTGTGCAATTAATGGAGCAATTGTGTCTAATTGTATGTTGGTTAATTAAGTCCTCGATGAGGTTAAACGGTGAGATATCTCGTTTTCAATGAGTTCAGGATGGAAAATGCAACAACTTTTTATTCTTTATTCGTTTGTTTTCCTTCCTCTCCTCTCCAGAATGAGAATGGATAGGCACACGAACCAACAATAGCACGGGGTGAGAGTGGCTTTCTGTGAGCATCGTACACGAACCATCAATCCGCCGCTTATGCTAACCACGACGCACAGTACACGAGCACAGGGGCGAGAGTATTTATGAATTCAATTAGCTAAAATTCAAGATCAAAAGATCAACGTCAATGGTGGACGGGCGACTGCATGATTGGGAGACTCGCTTTCCCGGTGGGACACATTTCGTGACCGTTTTGATACACACCATCTCACATCACGGTGCGCTTGCAGCATTCCAGCTGCTCCCAGCTGGCACAGCTTTACATTCAGATCGCGTCCACTAAACCTGCCCGGGGGACGGTAGTGTGTCCGCGACACTGGGCATGACTAAGCCGACCGGGTCTATCCATACAGCTGCACACGGAGCGCATTAATCGCGCCAAGGTGATGCAATTAAGACCTGGTTGCGATCGCACTCGCGTGTAAGTGTGGGTGCTCAAGGTGGTGGTGTACTGGAATAATTTCACTCGGTTGGATTGAACTACGCTCCTACTGCGACTAGATACCCGGCTAATGGTGCCACTTGCGACCCCTCTGTCAGCTTGCATCTGTTTTGTACGAAGCTGGGAGGGTATGTAATGAGATTTTGCTTTTCTGTAACTATGGCTGTAGTTGTGGTTTCGGGTGTGGTAGACGGGGTGTGTTGTACCTGGTCCAACGTCAATGTCAACACGTTGGGCGCGTCTGGAAACAATACACACTGCGGTTGTCTCACTCGGGGAAGGGAGATACAGTTTAGGTCTATCGCGACACAAACGATGCAATTTTAGTACTTCTGTGCAATTAATGGAGCAATTGTGTCTAATTGTATGTTGGTTAATTAAGTCCTCGATGAGGTTAAACGGTGAGATATCTCGTTTTCAATGAGTTCAGGATGGAAAATGCAACAACTTTTTATTCTTTATTCGTTTGTTTTCCTTTTTTGTACTGTTTTCATACTATTAACAGTGATTTTTTAATAATTTTCCTCGTATTTTCGAAAGTTGGTAGACATATATTCAAGAGGCACACGATTTCTATAAGTAAAGCAAGCAAAACATAACGATAGGGATTTGTTTCAATACCTCTGTTGAACAGAAATATAAATATTGTTCAAGTGACCAAAATTCGCTTACATCAGGATCTTTTAAATGAGATATTTGATCATTTTCATTTCAATTAAACGGTTGATACATTCACGGATTGAAAAATAAATAACAATGCATTGTTTTGGCTCACCGTATTGCGTAGATCAGTCTTGCAAGTGTTGCAAAAAATGTATCTACTTGACTTTTGTTTCGTTTTTATTTTTTCATCAAAAAAACGAACGAACTTGACTTTCTTCCTTACTAACTGTAATTGGATTAGTTGACTAGAATAATAACTTCAGCTCAAACCTGTTCAATCTGAAATTATTACACCATAGAAATTGAAAAAATAGCACAGGGTAGGGTGTATTAATGGTTGTGCTAATGCAAAAAAAAATGGAAATTATTTTAGAAAAATGTCACAACACCCTCGAGTAGGTCGTAGGTCGTTTCTGACGTTCCTTGACTTGATTTCACCCGTAGTAATATATTCGTTTATGCGTTCGGAATGCATATGCATCATTGGGTGGTTATTGACATTTTAAAAATAACAAATCAACATAACTTGGGAAACGTAACGTATTTTGTAGCTGTTAAGAATTTTCATAATTTATGGAAAGCTGTTTTTCGTTATTTTTATGATCTATGAAACAAAAAATGAATGAACAATTAACAATTTCTTATCAATTTGTTGGAAAACAACCTAATTTTTTTAGTTTAAGTGATACAAAAAATAGTAACGGATAGTTTTGTATAGTTTAATGACGGTAAATCGTTATATGGTCGAGTTGAATAGAAATTGGTGCCAAAAACAGACATGCATCCATTGTTATGTACTCCAGCTACCATCTTTTTCTCACATATCAATATAGGTCAGACAATAGATTGCTGTTAAATCGAGACCTAAGGGCTTATTATCAAACTCAAACGTAAGAGTCTAACGGAAAACGCGAATTTTCAGTGCACTGTAGTTTCAAACATAATGCAAAACTAAATACCAAATATGAATTTTATCATGATTGTGCATTCTATCAACCTTTTCCCAATCACTCAAGTTTGTTAAAAATACCTAACATCAACATAAGTTTCATAATCGGCCCTCTAGTTTTGCCACAGAAAACCAATGAAACAAGTTGATCAAAATTGTGCATTTTCTTTTTTTTAAGTAATATTATTTGCTATAAAATTATTAAAAAAATAATAAGATTTTTTATGCCTATTTTCCTGAGTGCAAATGTTTGTAATAGTGTGTTTGAAATAGCACAACAATTGGGAAATCAAAGAAGCTTAGGAAAACGACTACAATTTTAAATAAATTGAAGTTTGAACAATAAATTAATGAGGACAATTTGAAGAAAATGTGTCTGTCTTTCTTTCTGAAAATCCTTTGTTAGTGATTTTGTTTTGTAGCCATATCGCCTCAACTGTTGTTCCATAAAGTCTGTTTTATACACCATGCAAGTTTTTCGTTGAACAAGTGTTATCGTTACAAAAGTTAATAACATAGTTAACAAGTCCATAAAACATAGTTTACTGCTTTGTTCTTAGCCTATTTTATAACCTTGTTTAACATGAGCACAGTAGAATAATCTATTATGGAATGAAATATAATTGCTTGTTAGTAAGGTGATCAATACATCTCCTGCGCTAAATGACATCTTCTGAAAAAGACATTTATTTAAAGTGTATTCTTTTCAAACGAGGATCAGATAAAGTGCATGACGAACTGTTTGGTTGCTGTACCGATCTTTTCCCACCTTAGAAGCTGTCTTAGTAAACGGCGTTTGCCTAAACGGGGGCTTCCCGTTCTCGGGCAGGGAGCTCCTCCCGCAGGATGTGCACGCAGCGAATGCCGGGGAAGGTTAATTTTCTTCCTCACAACATGCTCCTCCATTAATGGGCGCCCACCATACAACATACACGACCGGCCGGGGACCGATCTTGCCTCCCACGACCCGGAAAAGCGCAGCACCCGAAAGTAAACAAATTTCAGTGCGGAAAGTGTTGTTTTCGCTTGGTTTTGTCTTCCTTTCAGTTTGTTGTTAATCCACCGAAACGTCTCTCCCACACACACACACACACATGGCGCACGCGACGCGTGAGGAGCATCGTTCATCACCAAACGCCATCACTAAACTGTTTATGCTGCCTGTGTTTGGTGGCCATTTGGTGGGTCCGCCGGACCCGGATTCCCTTTGGGGCGATAATCCGGAATTTATTGTGTCGAAAACGCGCGCGTTTAGTTTGAAGGATAAAAGGGGTGGGATGGTGTAGATTACATCATCATCATCATCACGATCGTGCTACCCCGTGTGAAAGCATTCCAATGTCCCGGTATGCTGTGCCACAGTTTCGTGAAAAAAAAAAACCTTGTCCGAAAAGACGCCTTTCTTCTGGGTGGGAGTGTACGTGTACTGTGCGCGGGATTTTATTTTTAAATCCTAATATTTTTAGCCAACAGCCAACGCGGCAACATCTGTTTTAGCGAATCCGAAACAAATCATCTTCGGCGGTGTGAAACTGCTTCGCGCGAGCCGACAACGTTTCGAGGGGGGGCCGTCGCTATGGCAACCCACATTCCAACGCTGGACAAATAAACGCACTTTTCAATGTCGTTGTGACGATATTACCGTTCAAGTGTGAAGAACATCGAACCACTGTTCGATGAGGATCACTTTAGAAGCATAACTCCACTCCGGCATGAACGGAGGAACGATGAGGAAATCATCCAAAGCGAACCATTAGATCATAGAACTTTGCATCATCCAGCACGGGCAAGGGCGTGGTACACGTTTATGTAAAAATGTTAACAAAAACAAAAAAAAAACAAAACCAACCGGATAGAGTATAGCTTTATCGCACCGTACCCATCACCATCAGGAGGTGCGTGCCCGCGTGAAGTTATGGCCTGAGTTTGACATTGACAGGCACGAGCGTGAGTCAACAGCGTCAGAAACACTCGAGCAGCGTGTCATTTTCCGTGCGCAAGTGGATTGAAAACAATTAGCGGCAACGTGACGGGGTTTGTCGATTCGCCGATACCTTGCCCACGCCGGTGCCGGTGCTACTGGAGAAGTCTTGCGACGCGAAGATCAACGCGATAAGTGGCAGCAATCATCTAGAACAATTAAAACTATTTTCTAGCGTTCGTTTAAAACCATTCCAGCTTTTGATCCTTGTGCATCTCCAACGTTTTTAACGGAGCTGCACAGAAGCGCATCAGCAATGTCTTGAATTCTTTGACCATTCTCGCGGATGCTAGCCTCAGGAGAACTATTCCTATGCGTCCGGTGTGGAACCAGCTCACCAGCGACCATGCCGGTTCTTCCAAGGACGTTCACATAGAACTGTCAAAAACTACGTCAAACGCGGTTTGGTGCGCTTGAGGCAAACCATACGCAGCTGGGTTCCCGACCTTACGCGCGTGACGCTCCGTGGATTGGCAAGATTCGATTTCGGCTCAAGATCGGCACAGAACCATCCATCCCGTGCCCCGCCACTGTTGCTTCCTGCGGTATGCGACGAGGCGACGCACCATTCCCTTCGCCATTCGAGCATAGCGCATAATGTGGGAGAATTTGAAAAGAAAAAAAAAA